>JBBJLS010046286.1:0-13640 GCA_037577275.1 Bryconaethiops microstoma
ACACACACACACACACACACACACACACACACACACACACACACACACACACACACACTCTCTCTCTCTCTCTCTGCCCCCCTGTTCCTCTCTCTGTAGGAGGATGTGTGAGAGACACGGTTGTCCCGAAGGTCGGAGTAACAACGATGTGTGTTCCGTCTCATCTCGGCTGGCTGCGGCGTGATTTCCTGTATCTGTGTCGAGGTTTCCTGTCAGGCTTCTGAGGCACTTCTTGATCCAGCGGGGGGAGAACCGGAGCGTAGCGTGGGAGGGGGGAGGTGTACGGCGGGGTGGCGGAGAAATGGCCTGGCTGAAAACCCTGATTCATCCATCTGCGATGTGGCGGTGGGGGTGGCAGCCAGCCCAAGAGTCCTGGAGGTCCTGGAGGTCCTAGAAGTCCCGGAGGTCCCGGAGCTCTGAACATCAGCTGATGGTTCACAGCCCTCGGCTGAAACGGCCTGATGAGAAACAGATCAGGTAAAACTTTACTTCAGCAGATCAGCAGCTGCAGACTTTCCACTAACCAAACACTGCAGGATACACACCAGGGCGTGTGTGTGTGTGTGTGTGAGTGTGTGTGTGTGTGTGTGTACACACTAGGTCAAACATTAATAAGCAGTAATAACACATTAATAAAAAGGGCAACAGAGACCTGAGACTAAGTCATGCATTCATCCACACCGTTAAAGTGCAGATCACAGATCTGTGTGTCCATTATCATCATCATCATCATGGCAGCTGGAGGCCTAATGGTTAGGGAGTTGCCCATGTGATCAGAAAGTCATGGGTTCAAATTCTAAGACTGCTAGTGGTACCTCTGAGGTACCCTTGAGCAAGGTACCGACCCCACACACTGCTCCCCGGGCGCCGTGTTCCTGGCTGCCCGCTGCTTCACTTGGTGAATGAGTTATATGCAGAGAAGTATTTCGTGCTGTTCACACTGTGTGCTGTGGTGTTTTCATGTATGACAAAAATGTTTGTTTTACTTTACTATCATCATCACCATCATCTGGATGGAGCTCCATCATTCCAGAGACTCTCAGCCCTAACACTGGGGGGGGGGGATGTTAAACCCTCTAACACACAGACACAGTGACCTCAGGGTCATGGAGGTCAGAGCTTTCTGTGGAAATATAGGAGCGGACCTCACTAATGCTCTCCTGCAGTCTTCACAGCAATGTTCCAACATCAGTACCTGACCTCATTCATGCTCTCATACAATCAAATCCTCACAGCAATGTACAACATCAGTACCTGACCCCATTCATGCTCTCACCCAATCAAATCCTCACAGCAATGTTCCAACACATTTACGTTACATTTTACATTTATCAGACGCTTTTATCCAAAGCGACTTCCATTCCCTAACTACAGTCTCCCTGGAGCAACTTGGGGTTAAGGGTGGTGCTGAAGGTAGGATTCGAACCCACGACCTCTTGGTCCAGAGGCAAGTATCCTACCACTAGGTTACCACCACCAGTACCTGACCTCACCAGAAGAGCAGACAAGGGAAAACATTCAACACTACCCTGAATTTCAGGAGAAATACTGGAGGAGCAGCTGTTGGTCCGCAGGCTTCTGGAGAGACACTGAGACTCTCCTCAGAACTGAAAACAGATGTGAAAGGGGAAGACCTACATGATATGGTCTTGGTGGTGGTGTCCTCTCCAGCTAAAGGTGGGGTGTGTTTGGGAGGGGGTTGATCTCCCTTCCCCAGGTGAGGACCATCTGTCTCCCAGACCGCCCTGAACAGGCTCCTGATCAGGGTCCTCCATTCCCTCATTACTGCAGAACATCAAAAGGGCATTCACACATCACAACTTCAGCACAGCATCACTAGACATAGAATTTCATTACACATTTACATTTACACCATTTAACAGATGCTTTTATCCAAAGCAACTTCGATTCCCTAACTACAAGGGACAGTCTCCCTGGAGCAACTTGGGCTTAAGGGTCTTGCTCAGGAACCCAGTGGTGGTCTGCTGAAGGCAGGATTCTAACCCATGACCTCTTGGTCCAGAGGCAAGTATCCTACCCACCAGGTCACCACCACCAATTACACTTCACACCAAAACACAACCAGCCACACAGAAGCATGGATCATTTAAAAACTCTTCAGCGGGACGTTTATTAACAGTTCCACTCGCTGTCGTGTGAGCTTTTTCCTTGTGTCCTGGTATTCGATACTAAAATTCAACAATCCGTTACTTTGTGTTGTGAACTATTCCTGCATTTGCACTGGTTGTGACGCCTGACTGCAAAACAACTAAACGTCTCCTCGTCAGTGAGATGATGTTCACCTCGATGACGGTGTGACTCATTTGACTTGTTCAACAGAATTATGTTTCCTGAATAATAGCCCTAGCTGAGGTTGTTATCGTTACAGTACCATAGTAGTGATGAACAAATAAGGGAGAAGACAAATACTGATGGTTTATAAAGGCGTGTAACCAAAACAACAGCTCTGCAGGGTCACTGGTGTCAAAATGTAAGGATTTGTAAGGAACATTAAACAGCGAGTGTGTGTGTGTTGTGTTTTTGAGTGTCCTGCATGGCGCTCTGTCCATCAGCTGATGTGTCAAAATTAAAAAAACAGTCTGAATTTATTTGTACATGTTTTCTAAACCACCTGTTTTACTAAACAATGCAGCTCTCAAAAAAGTGGGTCAAAGCACACAGTGCAGCGCCCCCTGATGCTGTAACAGACATCAGAACTGGACCACGGAGTGATGGAAGATGTTGGGCTGCTCTGATGGGTCATGTTTATTTTTACATCTGTCTCCAGATTCCCCAGATCTCAATCTAATCGAGCTTCTTTGGGACCAACTAGTCTTAAAGGACCAGCTGCTGCAGAATCACAGGCCTTCAGAGGTTCCCTCGAAGGGTCAGAGCTGATTTGGGGGTACGAGGGGGACCAAAAATAACCGGGAAGGAACGACACATTTTAAAACTAGAACATCAAACAAACAAGAACACAGTGTGAGAAAGACATGCAGTGTTCTTGTGTTTTGGTTGACTTATTTAATGTGTGAGAATAAAGCTATTTACATAATGCTAGTACTTTAGAAGAAATATAAAAAATATCGTAAATATCATAAATATAGTTAATAATTGTAGTAAAGGATCTTACCTGCGCTTTAGGCCTGATCTTAAATCATCCAGGTAATTCTGTCTCTCGATGGTGTGACCCCGTGAAGAGTTAAACACTGCTCATACCCACCCACACACACACACACACACATATATATATATATATATACATACATACGACCAGAGAAAAACAACATTAATCCTCTTTTAAAAAGACTAAAGCAGAAGAAGTGATAACTTTACATTTACTCACAGTCAATAGCCTCATGAGGCTCCACACTGTCCACGTCAATCAGATACCTGAACATCAGACAGAGAGGAGCTGAGGATCACCAGTAAACACACACACACAGACACACATACACATACACATACAGATACAGAGCCATACCTGCACACAAGGTAGCCGGTTCGGTTCAGGCCGTGAGTGCAGTGAACCCCAATCAGTTTATCTGTGAACAAAAAGGTTTCATTAAGTGTGTGTGTTCTGGGATCTCCAGCCAGCAGGGAGTGCACTCACTCTCCACACTAACTGACTGACTTCCCCATTCTTCACACACCTTTTTGACACACTGTTCTGGGAACAGCAGCAGCTCTTTACTTCATGAGAAACTGCCTGAGAAACTGACCCAGCAAAAGCAGCACATTAGTGATCAAACTAATGTACTAATTTACAGACCTGCATCCCACTGTATGTGCAGTTGATTAGGACCCCAGTAACAGACAAAATAAACTATTGCTGCTTAAATGTTCAGAAGTGGGTACGGCCTGAGCCCCTGAGTGGCCCAGCAGCAGGTGCGGCCCGAGCCCCGGGCTGACCCAGTAGCGGGAATGGCTCAAGTCTCTCTCTGAACCAGTGGTGGCCACGGCTTGAGCCCCTGCTGAGGGCATGGCAGCGTTTCGGCTGTGTGCGTGAAAACACATTCCTGATCCAAGTCTGAGCTGAGTGTGTTCTCACCATTATTCTCATTTTCGCGCAGGAACCTCCTCACTGCCTTCTTAAAGCTCAGGATGGTGGCGTCACTTGGCACCTCATGGCCTGCTGTAAGAATCTTCACATAGTGCCACGTGTCCGGCAGGTCCTGAACACACACCCACACCCACACACACACACACACACACACACCTGCATAAGTAAACCTGTGCGGAGTCTCTATGTTAAACCGGAGGTGAGCTGCGTTCTGAACAGACAGATAAACCCAGAGACCCCTGACTGAACTCAGATGTGGACGAAGGTCTTACTTGTGGCTTGTAGTAGCGGGTGGTGAAAGTGAGGTCGATGATGAGTCCAAGCTCCTGACCCTGTTTTTCCAGCACATGCAAAAGATCCAGGGACCCAAAAGCTTCTGACTGATCCAGATAGTTCCTCAGAGACTGAGAAAGAGAGAGGAAAGGAGAGACATGAGTATCCCGAGGAAAGCACACAAGCACACAAAGACAGAACATGTTTGTGTGCATTTGTCTGTACCTGCTTCAATGGGACTTTAAAGGCGATAAAGCGAGTTCCAGGAATCCTCTTCCCCACAGCGCTGTACTCAGTCCATCTAAAGACACACACACTAAACTTAAAGAAAATCTCATTTTCACATCTCCCCCTTTACAAACACATATATTTAACATAGACGCTCCAGTCCTAATACTAAATAAACAAATTTCTCACACTGAACATGACATGCTGGTTGTAGGTGAGGGGGAGCTATAGAGTGAATTAGAATTTTTGGTGAACTGGTCCTTTTAACTGAGATTAAAGCACAACCTCTTCAGGTACATCATAATCTTACCTGTCTGGAATTTTCTTATTCGAAGGCATAATCCCACTCCACAGGCTGCTTCAGAAAAACAAATAAATAAACAAAGAGACAAAACCTTTTAAACTGACGGCTTCTTGTTTAAAGAAGAAATTCTACAAGACACTGGAGAATATGAATGATGTCACAGAAAAGTACAGTTTTAAACACCACAAACTCCTCTCTCTGATTTATTTTCCATAAATAAAATAGTAATAATAATAATAACAGCGGGCGGGCTCAGACCGGTTCTAATAACAATAATAATAATAACAATAATAATAATATTGACAGTGGCCAGTCCCGGACCTGTAGTAATAACAGCAATAATACTAACAAAATACTACTACTATTATTACTACTACTACTAATAATAATAATAATAAAGACAGTGCCCGATCCTCGGACCTGGAAATGTTAGCTGTTAGCTGTTAGCCGCCGTGCTACCCGGACCCGAACTCGCGGCTCTTCATCACGTTCACAAACGCGCACGCGAGTTTATTGAGTTAATTAAGACTTAATTAAACTGTCGCCCAGCGCTTCACATAATGACTAATAATAATAATAATAACTCAAATCACAGTGACCGCGAAGCCAAACACCAACCTCACCCGGCCTCTCCACGAGTGCAGTGACGTCATTCACCACCCAAGGCAACGGCGCGCCACCTACTGGACACAGACACACAGACACACAGACAGACACAGACAGACACACAGACACAGACAGACACAAAGACAGATAGACAGACAGATAATACACACACAGACATACAGACACAGACAGACACACAGACACACAGTCACAGACAGACACACAGACACAGACACACAGACAGACACAAAGACAGACAGACAGATAATACACACACACAAACACACAGACACCTATACACACCATACACACACAACAAAACCGAAGGTATAAATGATATAAAACATCTACAGTAAATGAAACAGGTGTGTCAAAACACCTTCAACATGTTCAGTGGTCAGGACCTGCCTAAAGTACTTTAACAAAGGGGAACAGAGAAACAGGTGACAGGGTCCTGGGAGCCCGAGCTTGACTGAAGGTCATGGGGAGTGAAGACCAGCCTGTCTGGTCTGATCCCACAGAAGATCTGTGGTAGAACAAATTGCTGAAGAGTTCATGCTGCTCTGATAGAAAGGGGTCAGAACACACAATGCAGCGCCCCCTGCTGTGTATGGGGCTGCGTAGCTGCAAACTGGTCAGAGTGCCCATGCTGACCCCTGTCCACCACTGAAACACCTACAGTGGAGAACTGTACAGTAGGGTGATGGAAGAAGATGGGCTGGTCTGATGGATCACTTTGACACCAAAACACTGCAGACCAAGTTCACCCTTCATGAACGCTGTTCCTAATGGCAGCTCCTCTTTCAGCAAGATGATCCCCCCACACTCCAAACACTGTTCAGGAACCATTTGAGGAACATCACAAAGAGCTCAAGGTGCCTCCAGATTCCCCAGATCTCAATCAGACTGAGCTTCTGTGGGATGTGCAGGACGAACAAGTCCGGTCCAAGGAGGCCCACCCTCACAGATTACTGGACTACACGCTCTTCATTCTTTTCACCATCTTCACTCTTTACACTCTTCACTCTCTACACTCTTTAGGAAATCACCAGGAAATTAAGACTGAAAGGAGAGGTGTTCCTGATTAATGAACTTCTACACTTTCTACAATATTTCTTCACTCTCTACACTCTTCATGCTCTTCACTCTACACTCTCTACACAATTTCTTCTCACTCTACACTGTATACTCCCTACATTCTCTACACTCTTTTCATTCTCTTCACTTTCTAAACTCTATACTCTTCACTCTCTACACTCTATACTCTCTTCACTTTCTAAACTCTACACTCTTCTCTCTCTACACTGAATACTCCCTACATTCTCTACACAATTTTCACTCTCTTCACTTTCTCAACTCTACACTCTTCTCTCTCTACACTCTATACTCTCATCACTTTCTAAACTCTACACTCTTCTCTCTCTACACTCTATACTCCCTACATTCTCTACACTCTTTTCACTCTCTTCACTTTCTAAACTCTACACTCTTCACTCTCTTAACTCTTTACTCTTTACACTCACCACTCTCTGCACTCCCTTAACTCTCCTCACTCTCTTCACTCTCTGCACTCCCTTAACTCTTCTCTCTTCACACACTACTCTCCCTGCACTCCCCTCACTCTCTCTCCATTTTCACTCCCTACACTCTCTACATTCCTTAATATTTCACTGTCTACACTCTTTTGGAATTCAGCAGGAAATAAAGAGTGGGAGGAGAGGTGTTCCTGATGAATGAAACTCCTCTCAGCCCTGAGCTCTGACAGCAGGGAGGAAGTTGCCTTAAAAGGAGTGACTGATGCTATAAAAGGGTGAGGTTAACACAAACTTATATGTACACACACAAGTGCTCTCTGTGCTCCACACGCTCCTGTAGTTTGTGTTATTCTTTATTTATTAATTGACTCGATCTGAAATGTCATTACCGGGCTGCAGTCGTGCTCTGATTGTGTCAGTGTCGAGTTTTTACCCAGGTTTGGATCTTAGTCAACGTCCTGGGACGAAGCATGACACACAGAGACTCCACCGCACTCTCTGCACACATGGCTTCAGCACACGGATCCTCAATGACCCCGACGCCGAGGAGATTTACCAGGCTTTTCACTCAGGTAACACACGTACAGACAGACACAGACACAGATACACACAATTATATATATATATATATGTAGAAGTGTTATGAGGACTGCAACTGTTGTGCAACATCATTGATCAAAGTCATGGCGGCTGAGGTGTGTATTTGTTTTAAGGAGCAGCTTTACAGCCCTGGTCATTACAGGTCCAGTGATGTATGGTGAGTGCAGTCCTGTGGGGGGGCCGTTGGAGGTCCCACAGCTGGACGGAGTGACTGTGATATACTAATGTTAGCTAACAGCAGACTTGCCCTGTTACAGCCAGTGTGTGAGGAGTGTTAATACCAAACCCAATCAATTCATTCATTAAATAATCAAATGAATTCCAACCTGAAAGTGTGTAAAGATAAACTTTCCATTTCTTCTTGTGAGGTGTGTTCAATAGCCGTTTTCGCCACATACGAACACACCCAGCACACAGTTTGAAATTGTTCTGTGCATTTAACCCATGAAGAAGTGGGCAGCCAGCGACGCAGCGCCCGGCCAGCAATGGTGCCTCAATGGTGCCATTGTCAGTCCTGGAATTGGAACCCACAGGCTCCAGATTGCAGGAGCAACTCCTTAACCACTAGGATGCCAGCTGCCCTGGTGCATTCAGTGTGTCTTCAGTGTGTTCGGTTTCTCTAGTCTTTAGATGCCGCTGATTTAAAGTTTCTGGACAGTTTGAGCTCTTTAAGTTTGCTTGGCGCCGCTCGCCGGCCTTGAATAAATCTAGACTTTACAGTCACAGATTCATTCATGAAAACTTCTACAGACATTCTGTGTTTGTTTTTAATTATCTAAATCTACATCATATGAGTTATTACTGAATAAATAACATACTCTACAAAGTATCCACACTCTGAGCAGGAGGTGGCTGTTTCCAGTACAGTGGCCAGTGATTCTAAGTTGCTGTTTCTGATTAATATGAAACTGTAAGTCAGAACATTCTGTGCTTTAACAGCTGTAACAGAGGTGACGTGAGATGAAGTTGCTCTGTGACTCAAAGTGAAGACGTGCTTATGATTGCAGACGATTACAGGAGCTCAGCTGGTTTCACAACAACGTCTGGCTGGTTATTTATGAGGAATCAGTGACATCATGTGTGTGTGTGTGTCTGCAGAAAGCGAGAAGCTGGTGGACGGCTGTTTCGTGGGTGTGATCTCCAGCCATGGAGAAGAAGGTATGGTGTTTGGAGCAGATGGTCGCCCCGTCCTTCTCTCCAAAATCTACAGCTTCTTCGGGGGTCCCAGGACGGCTGGAATAAAAAAACTGTTCCTCATCCAGGTGAGATGTGATCCTGGAACAGTCTGCAATAATCTGATTAATCTCTGCATTAACTGATTATAATCAATTATAGTATAATCAACATTATTATAGCATGCAGTATTTTTCAGATAGAATGTTTTCAAATAAAAAAAAAAAAGACTAAAGACCATTTAATATTATATTTTATTAAAACATATTTTTTGTTCTGCTACTATTTTTTGTTTTGGGCATGTAAATGTGTATAATGTGCTATTTGGGATTTTTTGTCATTAAAATAAAAGATTGCTGAAAGGTCAGAGATTTACACTCTTTCACTCTCATACACAATAAGAAAATAAATAAGTAAGAAAAGTTACGAGTTATGAATTCCTGTAAGAGCACAAATAACCGGATGGGTGGCAGGGGTGGTGATGTGTGAATGTTGAGGCAACAGAGTGTAATTATAACCTGTGTGTGTGTGTGTGTGTGTGTGTGTGTGTGTGTGTGTGTGTGTGTGTAGGCATGTAGGGGGACACTGTTGGATGATGGGACGGAGATTGAGACTGATTGTGGAGATGTTGTGGATGAAGGTTGTGTGTCGGAGTGTTTCTCTGTACCAGTGGACAGTGTTGTGATGTACGCAGCAGCTCCAGGTAACACACACACACACACACACATACACACACACACACACACACACACACACTCACAATCACACACAATCAATCACTCACTCACACACACACACTCAGACATAAATTATCATACAGACAGTCGAACAAGTGCAGCTTCAGTCGCTTATTTTTCTGATAAAAAATACCAGTCAGGCAATTTCGGCTCATTTAATTAATCCAATTCAGAAACAAAGTAAATATTTAAAAAATACAAGCAGAACATGTTCTGTCTGTCTGCTGTTACTGCTCACTTGACCTAGAACTTACTCTTCTCACTATCAAGAACTCACCATTCTCTCTACCAAAAACTTACTGTTGTGTCTATCAAGAATTTGTTGATTCACCTCTACTGTTCACTGGATAAAAATGTATTCACAATGGATCATAATTTAAAGTAATTTATTGTAAAATGTTGAGAAAATGTATGATTTGTTTGTTTGCTAAAACAATACCGAAACATTTGCCCTGTGTGTGTGTGTGGGTGTGTTTTCTCCAGGTTACAGTGCCTTCATGAACCCTGCAGGTTCTGTGTTTCTGCAGACGTTCTGCAGGCTGCTGGATGAAGGAGGTGCGGAGATGGAGGTGACCCGTCTGCTGACCCGAATCAGCCACCAAGTCGCGCTGCACTTCAGCGCCCGCGGCTCAAACCTGCAGGGCAAGAAAGAGATGCCCTGCTTCGTCACCCGCCTCACCTCAGAGTTCTACCCCTTTAGGGACGGCAAGAAGAGCAGGACCTTCAGACTCTCTGCCATGGAGCTCCTGGACCAAACCTACAGATCACGCAAGAACTCCATCAGCTGATCCCACAGCTGGAACATGAAAATGACCATTCAGTCATATGTGCATGCAGTTCTTCCTCTGTATTCAACCCATTTAATCCGTTTACCAAGTGAAGCAGAAGGCAGACAGAAACACAGCGGCCGGGGAGCTGTGTGTGGGGACGGTACCTTGGTCGAGGGCACCTCAGAGGTGCCACTAGCAGTCTTGGGATATTTAATAGAGATTTATATATTTAATAGAGATTTAATACATTTAATAGAGATTTAAACACTGTGGGTTCACAGACACGTACTTGAATATTTACATACAGGGAGAATTTACACAAGAGACGATAATTTTACTTCTATACCTCAATTTCTATGGCTTTATTTCTAACCTTTATGTATTTTTGATGATAAAAGGTGCTTTAGTATCGGGCTTTAGGGAATCCTTTAGGAATTTTCTTGAGAATTTCCCTTTTTGTTACTTCCTAGAGCGATCAGATCAGATCAGTTGAGTTCAGAGCCTGAAAGACTTTAGATCAGGACTCCGGCAGGAAATAAATGGTTTTGAGGAAACAGAAGTTTCTGAAGGAGGTAAAAGGGAAAAGTTATCTGATGATTTATGTGATTAGATTTTTATCCAGTTTGTTTCTTCCTTTCACATCTGCTCAGGAAGAGCTTGAACTGAAATTACATAAACTGCATGTTTTAACCATTATATTTTTCCTGAATTTCTCTACAAGATCTGTCAGGACTCAGGGTTTATGTGATCATACTTTCAAATGAAAATATCGAAAATCAAACAGCAAGAAAACAAAATCAATCTACAGTCCTTCTCTCCACAGGGTGAATATCATTGTAAAATAAATAATATCATAAAATAAATAACATTTGTAAAACAAAATACAGAATATAAAAGTTCCCATAGTTTATTAATAAGGTTATTATGTAAAAAGAAAATGTCTTGTATGTTATATAATAAATATGTTTGTTATATAACATTATGAATAAATAACTTTGTTGTTTGTTACATAATAAAAGAGGGTGGAAGCCGATTGGAGAGTTTGGGTTGTTATTGCTTCATTAATATTTCATAACTGATTAACTCTTTGAGCTATGATTCAGAACGGAAGTGTACAGGGTAGGAGTCGGGGTCACGCGGTGTGCAAGAAGTGGAGCAGAAGAATATGTGATCAGCATGTACTTTCCCAGGTAAAGGTGAGACACACCTCTAATGAGCTCCTGCCTGACTAAGTGTGTTCAACGTGTTTGGACAGCAGGGCAGTGAAGTGTGTAATGCGTCTTATGGGAAAGACAACACACCTGCTGTAAATATTGATAATACAATCCAAAATGACTTCTATTAATAAATCTTAAAATCGAAAAGTTTAATCAAATTACAGTTTCAGAGTGTGAAATTCTGTCCTGTTTTTGCCCCGTTCTGTCATGCCCTGCCTTTGTTTTCTCCTGTGCCATGTGGCGTTTTGTGTTTGTTATGGTTTCAGAGCTCAGTAGTATTATCACCTGTCTGTTAATAACCACAGGTTATACTAATGTTTTTTTCTAAGGACCCTTTGGAATTTGGACAGGGGGCAGGGGGTCAGGGTGAGTAAAGGCCGTTTTATCATTGGACAGGCAGAGTCCACAGGCCGATAACAGGACTGTACTTCTGAGTCCATGCAGGGCTTACAGAAGCGAGTGCAGAGTAGAGATTAGAGCCACTAGTTCAAGGTCTGTGTCAGCAGAATGGTCAGAAGACACAGAAGAAGGAAGGCGTAAAATTCAATCTGCAGTGTGGCTCCCATTGCAATAAACATCATAGTCAAACCAAAGCACGCATGAGGACCTGCGGGCAACATGCAGTTCATACCTTTTGTGTTAAACAGGGTTGTGAGGGATCAGTGTGCAAAGGAAAAAATTCAGCAGCCCACACTCACGTTAGACCTTCATTTTCCACTACAGAATATCTGCACTCACTACAGAATTATCTGTACCATCAGGCTGCATTAGAATATACAACACCCAGCACAGTCTGTAGAAATCACTGTCTGTAGAAATCACTGTGTAGAAACGAGGAGGAAGTGAGGAAAAAATGAGGATGAAGTGAGGAAGAAGTGAGGAAAAGGTGAGGAAGAAGTGAGGATGCCATGAGTTCAGTATGTTGTTTACATTTGTGTACATTAGTCAGTCTGTTCTCTTATTCAACTCCTGATTTTATGTTCTATCTAAAAGTAATTACAGTGTCTCAGGATTGATTCAGGGTCACATTTCACTGCACATTGGGCATTTAACTGTGCATGTGACAAATAAACATGTTGAATGTTGAATCTTTAATCTCTATAACAAATTATTTGCCGAAGTCATGGAATTCCTCCACACAATCCTGTGTGGAGAGCACCGCAGTGGAATGCAGTCCTGCATATGTGTCTTAGCCTGAGGAGCCCAGAGTGGAATGGTTCAGAAACGATGACTGTAGATGTACTATGGACGTACAAACACAGCAGAACCGAATCCAAACTGTATCTGCTTAGCAGGTGTTGTGTTTGTGTGAACAGAGATAACCGAACCTCATTCACCCTGACATCAGTCCACATACACAAAACCTTTACTACACACTTTACTGAGCTTTGGCTGCAGGACACTGATCAGAGTCAGCAAGTCATCTAACACAGCGTTTCTCAAACTATGGGCCGCGGATCGCCGGTCCGTGAGAGGGTTCCTTCCGGTCCGCAGAGCCTCGCTTCTCAACGCTTCTGTCACTGCGCGCCGCTCCCACGACTTCGCAGCCCCGCCCCTTGTTTCAGCATTCCAGAATGTTCAGCATTCCCGATATAGAGGTATATATGAGTATATATATATATATATATATATATATATACAGTGGTGCCCGACATGCCGCCACAACCGCGCGCGACTCACAGAACGAACGCGTTTCACACAACGAACCGCACGTCGCACGTGAAAAATCAAGTTTTACATTAAAAAAAACGGCTGAATCCGGCCAGATGTGTCTCAAATGAAGACAAAGCATCATGTTGTGTTGTTTCTCCCCATTAGTGTCATTTGTTTCCTGTTTTGATGTGTTTTTTGGTGTCCGTGTGTTTACTGTTTTGTGTATCGCAAAACGAACTCCCCACATAACGAACGTGCCGCTGGAACGGATTGCGTTCGTTAGGCGGGGCACCACCGTATAGAGAGAGGAGTGTATAGAGAGTATAGACAGAGAGAGGAGTGTATAGAGAGGATATAGAGAGAGAGGTGTGTATAGAGAGTATAGAGAGAGAGGAGTGTATAGAGAGAGAAGTGTATAGAGAGTATATATAGAGAGGAGTGTAAAGAGAGTATAGAGAGAGAGGAGTGTATAGAGAGTATA
>JBBJLS010046297.1:0-13639 GCA_037577275.1 Bryconaethiops microstoma
TCCAGGGAGACTGTCCCCTGTAGCTAGGGAATGGAAGTCGCTTTGGATAAAAGCGTCTGCTAAATGCCGTAAATGTATTCACAGTTAGTGATGTATCTAGAACGTCTAGGCCCTCTTGGTGTGTAGGACATCTTGATCTCACTCATTGTATATACAAATATGATTGCATAATTTCAACTTACTGGGTATAAATACAAAACATGATTCTATTAAATGAAAATGTAGAGACGTACTTTTTTAGTTTCCAAAAACCATAAAAACTGAGTGCTCTATTCTGGTTAGGCTTTACTCCACAGTTTTGAATGACAAGTTTAGCCATACACAGTGATAAGGGAATCATATTGCTATTGGCACACAAAAGCTTACAACAACATTCTTGCCATCAGACATATGTTTAGATTTGCCTGATATTTCAAATCGATACTTGGGAAATTATTTATTGTACTTCAGAAGAGCAAAATGTTTGTGTGATGATGGGCTTCTATCATAAAATCTCTTTATTTTGTAGCATTTGTAATGCTACAGAAAAAAGAGTATTTTTCTACAATGCTAATTGAGGTAAATGTCCAAATTTCTGCATTTTATGAATGTTTATGAATCAGAAATTGCAGATAATTTATTTATTGGCCCACAATTCTCATACTATCACTACAATCCACCATGATCAATGTAGAACTAATCACGTTAGAATATTGGTTACATAATTTTGAACACTATTAGTTAACGATATAATAGACTGTTCTACACAGTTCAGCCACCAAGGGTTCTCCAAACACACAGGTTGTTATAAAGCCTGGCCTTTGACGATACACTCACTTTAATGCAGTCACACTGAGCAGAACAGCTTATTATAACACACATGCAAGACACACTTAGTTCTTAGAAGGTTTCACTTCATTGGTAAGTGTATGGTGAGGGTTTGGGTTGTTACAGCATTATTGCCATGTATACATTAAGACACACAATAAGACTCAAATTTAGAATTTTTTTCTCCCAGGTTTCTGACTCATGTGCCGCAGCAACATTTGAAAACAATATCCATGCTGGTGTTCTGCTTCACCTATTCAAAAGCAGAATACTCTGAGCCTGAAGGGAGGTCACAGCCAGACCAATTGTAAGAACAGAGGATGATTGCACACTCATCACCCAGTGCTTCCCAGAATCCTTATATGCCCACTCTCCAGCGCTCAATGTGACCCCCTACGGAAAACACATCAAGTCCCTGCAGTCGCAAGTCACATGATGCCTTCAGAATGCCTCCTGTATATGCTTTCAACAGTGGATTTGTTATGCAAGTTTTTTTGAATGCACCACTTTGGTCTAAAGAAAGCACACTATAGCATGCTAATAGCTGAGGAGGTTTGGGCATATCCTACAGACAGATAAAGCTTGTTCTAGAGCTTCTCTACTTGACAATGTTAAGGAGACAGTGGACACCAGCTTACTGATGAACAAAATGAAAAAAATTCCTAATTAGTTCCTATTTACAATTAAGTTTAAATTCCATAATTGTATTCATTAATACATGTTGCTTTCTAACAACATTCCATATCTTCAGCTACTAGGTTCTTCTCTATTTCACTCTGATGTTGTGGAGGTCAATGAAGCTCACTGTCAAAAACACGACCCCAGTGCGACACTGTTTAAGGTACTTAATGATGAGGAATTAATCAGGGGCAAAATAAAGCAAGAGGTCAAAACTGTTAAAGACCCTAGACAACAGCATTTAAATTTGTAATTAAAACAATACAATTTTAAGTGAAATGAAGGGAAAGATTTTGGCAAACTATTTTACGCATTTTAGTCATTTACCAAGAATGTCTCAGAAATATCAGTAAATTAGTATTATAAGTAATATTTATTAGGAATAGTACTGTAATGTTACAGAATGGATGTCTGTAATGTTTATGACTGATTCTCAAATAAAACATATAGAACCGCAAAAGTAAAATCTAAACAAGTATTGCAAATATTTCAGAAATGTTCAAAATGTTCAAATGGCTTGGTCCCAGTTATTTTATAAATATTTTATAGCTCTAAATCATTCTCCCTGATGCTCTGTGACCAAGAAAAAAGTATGTCAAAGGTTTGCCGGAGGCCAGTGTGAAAACTACAAAGATCATAACACTGTAGAGACGGAAAACCACAGAGACATCTGCTATCTCTCCTGTCTGAACGGCACAGCCCTATGTTTAAAAACAAATCTTAAGACAAACTGAGAGAAGGTGTGCCAAAAACTGGATTCACTAGAACTTTCCCCAAGATGATACCCATACATGCCCTTTCTGTGGTTCCAATATACAATGTCACATTGATATAAAAAAGATGTTAGTGCAATAAATGTTACAAGGATTGCTGTATATGATGGACAATTGTGATCCGGTGTGTGTGTATATGTGTGTTTGAGAGGACTTCTTACCACCACAGATGTCTCCATTTACATCTTCACACTGCCGGTCGTCACACTCGCAGTTCTTGCCGTGAACACGGCTGTCTCCTGGTGGATGACACGTGCACTGGCCACACAAGCACTGGCCTGAAACATACAAACACACACACACACACACGGAAACTTTATGTAATACCTTTTAAAATGTTTTAGCTTTAATGTGTGTGATGAATCACTGCCAAACAATCATCTAAAGTGGCACTTGAGGAACAACAACAAAAATGTACTAAATTATTCTCACCTTTAAGGAACTTGATTACAGATTATACTGTTTTATCAGTCCTCTGTGAGTAGCTAAGGAATGTGTTAGTTGTTGGTCAGACCATCCATAATGCTGCCACACCCTTATCTACAACCTGATTTAAACCAAATTACCAATTATAGCTCAGCAACCTGTAACTACTAGAGTGCAGACAAAACTTGGTCCAATGTTGCAGCTTCAGCTTGTGCTTGTGACCAAATCCCAGCCATGATGTCACTGGTGATCATGCATGCCCTTGAGTGTTTTATTGATTTCTTACAGCATTTCTAAAAAATAATGGAGAAAGTGGTGGAATGAACTCCCTCCTCCGATCAGATCTGCTTAGTCCCTCCCTACCTCTTCAAGGAGCACCTTGGTGACTAGGCCTCTTGTTAACTAGGCCTCTTGTTATTGCTTACTCATTTCTTTTTCCCTATATTTATTAAAAAATAAAAAAAAAACATTGGGCACTTACCCGTTTTCCTTACTTATGCTTTATCCTCTGACTTTTATTTGACAGGATCTGTTAAGATGTGTAACTTAGCTGGCAGTAACTTAGTTAAAAGCAAATATTTCAAAACACTTTTCAGCTGTAGTCACTAATACAGACTTGTGTACAGTCATGAAAGGTGGTGGTGGCCTAGTGGTGGGATATTTGCCTCGGGACCAGGAGGTCATGGGTTCAAATCCTACTTTCAGCACCACCACTGGGTTCCTGAGCAAGACACTTAACCCCAAGTTGCTCCAGGGAGACTGTCCCCTGTAGTTAGGGAATGGAAGTTGCTTTGGATAAAATACCGTAAATGTAAATGTCAGTGAGCATGAACAGCCAATGAGCTGCTCAGCTTATCAACCAGTAAGTACTCAGCAATCAGCCAGAATGCCAACCAATCGAACATCAGTAACCAGCCAGAAAGCTCACGTCCTACTGTCTGATACCACAAAAAAATGAAAATAAGCTGATAATCTTTTATTTATTTAATTTATTTAGAACTTTCCATAATTCCTGTGTGAAACAGTAGAAAAATATTTTATTAACAATTTTTGCCATTAACCACCTTTTACCCTAATTCAGTCAGAGCTCGCTCATGGGCACTTTCTACAGTTTTTCAGTCTGTTTTACATTTCCATTGGTGTAGCTTGAATTGTTCAACACATTTTAAACAATGTAGAAAAACAAACAAACAAACAAAAAAACCATCCACCATTTAAACACCTAATTACCAATAATAGCTTGGCCCAGCATTACAGCTTCATCTTGTGCTTGTTACCGAATCCCAGCCACGATATTACTGGCGATTATGCATGACCTTGAGTGTTCTATTGCTTTTATACAACATTTCTAAAACTAAAGAAGAAAGCAAAGCACAGAAGTTCCACACTTTGCATCACTTTGTATAACATTTTTTGCCATTTACCTCCTATTACCATCTTTCAATAAGAGTTCCCTCATGGCTTTTTTAGTTTGTTTTTTTTGACATGTTTTACATTTCCATTGGTCCCCAATGAATTGTTCAATACATTTTCAAACAGCATGGAAAAACAAGCAAACAAACGAAAAGCAGCGGTTTCAAAAAAAGATATTCTGATTTAAAGAATGTTTAGTTTTCTTTTATTCAGCTAAAGAGACAGCTCATCTCCACTACATGAAAAACCTTCTAACAAAAATCTAACAGAGCCCATCTGTGTAGTTCTACCACCATGCAGTAGCTCCACACCCTATTAAGTGCCCCCATAAAACACCAGGCCCAGCAGTGTGCATGGCAACACGCCTGAGCGTTTATTGTGGTCGCGCTCATATGTAATGGTGGAACTGAGAGTGTTTCTATCATTAGGCAGCTTATTATAGCTGAAGACTTCTGAGAAATACGCAATGATCCACCGCTGTTAAACGCATTACCATGAATGTGTGTCATCAGTGTGTGTTCAGCCAGTTGGTAACGACCTTTTCTGTTTATGGTTGAGTCACACTTTCTTGGTACACATGCTAGAGGTACATTTAGGTGATTTGCAGCTCATTAAATCGTGTTGATGTCATAATTGCATTCCATTATTTCCTTATATCTCTTCCAATTCAGGACTCAAGTTGTATAATTTTTATTTATTACATCATGGTGGGGTGGGAGAGGAACTATGATATTACCTTAAAGCAAAATGCGTCATGACAAACAAATCAGTTTTCAAAGTGTCATCAGTTATGCACCCTCACCAATGCAGCACACATTTAGAGGCAATTTTCTCTCATGGTGGGCTGGCTCAGTGATATTGAAGACAACAGATGAACACAATAAATTGAATTCCAGCGATAAGAGAGTTACTGCCGGTAGCTTTCACCCAGCAAGCAACAAGATGCCACTGTTCAGTGGACATCTGGCAAACCACAGACATCTTCGAGCCATCCATTAAGACTGAATTATCATGGTTACCCATTTTACAATCAAGAATGAAGAAAAAATCCATAGAAACATTTCCATTATCCAGGTATATCCACACCTACATCACACTATGGTTCAAATGTTTGCTGTTCATTCAGTAATACATTTCATAATAAAATGCACGAATAATACAGTGTGTACTGATACTATATACACTGCATGCAATATGCTTCAGAACCTCTGCTCAAATTATACATTTTGTTGATTTCCTAGGTGAAAATAATCTACTTAAATATGGCTTACTGCAAACTGTAATGCACAAATTGTATTGTTATTATTTTGTATTATTATTATTAATTATTATAAGTCACAATAATTATAAGCATTGCTGATTATTATAATGATGTAGAAAGCTGCAACTTATCTTTAATAACTGGTTCCACCACTAACTCTCGCAGAAGTTGGTAGCGACCTCCATGGTGACTTTGTTTATCTAAAGAATCAACCTCAAGTAAATCAAGTCTAACGTGTCATTCACAAGCAAAAAAACTATCTTTGATAGTGGCATTACCAGTAATACCAGTACTATTAGCTATATTATATTATTACACTCAGCTTTATTCAATAAAATTCCATATATGATCACTTTCACCAAAAAGTTTGTATCATGAAAGAGTGGAGGGCCTTGGTATCGTATGGTTATCAGTGGAAATGTCAGTCCGCTAGAGCAGGCAGCAAATTCTGCCCGACACTGACTGCCATGGCTACTGTGGCTTCAGGCAGACGGAAAGAAAAACAAGCAACGCCCTGTCTGACAACCCTTCAGCCTGCCAAGCAGATGCCGCCGTTGTCACAGCAACTGATGATGTCATAACCCTCCTGCCTCATTGATTATCTTTTGCGACGTCACGGAGCGGCGTCTGGAGGGCTTGTCTGTTTACCCAATGCTTAAACTGCCACGTGACTGTCCCGGATTTGGTCTCACCTTGTATAAGAGTGACAGAAAACAGTTCTCTCTGCACAGACCTGACTACATCATAGTTACCAGGAACCCACCTTAGCTTTTTTTTTTCTTACATAGGAAGAACACCCACGGAAACAGAAGGGTTTCTGCCATACAGTATCTTTTCTTGCCTCAGTCTCACATTATTCATCAGCAGAGCTGCTCAGTTTATAGATACAGTATTAGCCAAAAGTTTGCACACATCTGATTCAATGTGTTTTTAAGACACTTAGACAATTTGATCCTTTAAAACTTTGTCGTGGAGGCAAATATAAAAAGCGAAATGCTCATGTATAACTCCACCCTTGAAAAGAATAGTGTTAAAAATGTATTTTGTTCTAAACTGTGGCAAAAAACTTTTTTTATTAATTATCAATTTTCTGACAAGTACTATAGGTTGTTTCAATAGCTAAGAGAAAAATGTGGTTGATTTTACAGCCTCTCAAATCAATTATAAGTCTTTACCAACTGTATCAAATGACGTGGACTATCACAATTACCTGATTAAACTGACATTACTGATATTAAATTTATTGCATAACAATTTTAGACGATCCAAGTCTTTACTTGCATATTATGTACATAAATGGTGAAGGAGGTTCCATCTCCTGTGGTTTCAGCATGATGGATGACTACCCTGTTCGTCATGTACTGACAGTTCTTTGTGCTGCAACAAAACAATTAATTCTCTCACTGTATTTTAAAGACAACCATCAGGTAAATTTAGTTTCAAGGGGAGCTATTTCTGTGGAAGTGCTTCTTTCCTTCTTTCACACTGAACTTCAGACCATCTTTATCCATTCCTGATATGACAACTATTAATTTGTGCCTATTAATAATATTAGAGGAGGTTCATGGTCTTGATGCCTTCCTTTCAGACAAAATATTATCCTGGGGCTACCATCAGCAGCTGCTTCACATTATAAGGCTGACAACATTTTATGCAACAAAATCATATCAATAAACAGGATCTATTAGAACTAATTCAATAATGAATTCAAAAGTAGTGTATTGCACACACTTTTATTTTAAAAGTATTGCTGTATGAACAAAAGTGCAATAAAATTTGGTTTGCAAACACATTAAACAAATAAGGAGCTTTTTAACAGCAGTGTTCCCTTTAACACAGTTACACGGCTGAAGTTCAAATATTTCTGTAAATCTCAACTTAAACATTAATGTAATCCAATCAAATATAAAACCAAAGCTATTTGGCACTGCAGGGCATTCACGTTTTATCTAGTTTGTTATAGAAAAACGTACCCTCAGAGTCCAGAGCCACGGTCATAACATTATAACAGGCAAGTTAACATTTATAAATCAGTTTTTTTTTTCTGAACAGGTACCAGCAGAAACATTTTCCTTTTATCAGGAAGCAGCATAAACAGTGTGTGTTCAGTAGCGAGTGTCCCTGTTAGAGTGCGGTGAAGTGGTCGAGCACAAAAAAATAATACTAATAAAAAAAAAAAAGTGATAATGCGCAATAAAATAATTGTCGGTGTTAAGTAAACAACACCTTAATGTGATAATACCGCGCTAACTTGCCCAGCCCTAATTAGAACATAATAAACGGGGTACACTTTTTCACCTTCGCTTTTTCTATAAAGCTTGTTAACGTCAAGAGGGAAGTGAAGCACTCATGTCTGACAGTTTGGTTGCAGGGATAGCTGCCATTTTTGACATTAAATGACAGCAGCATGCACCAAACTGGCACAGTGTGCTGGAATCTCACTGTGTGAATCCTGGTGTGTCTCATGATGCATGAATTCAGCAAAGAAAATGCAGAAGCTCATGCAAATGATGCTAGCAAGGCACAGAAGAAAATAATACTACTCTCTACCACTCAAAGAAATGACCGGAGTCACAAGGTTAGGCATTTTTTTTCACATTTTTATCTGAAAATGATACTGAATTGGCAGATTTATGATGCACTTGAATAATATTTGAGATGGTAGAAGCTGTACCTGAACCAAAGGCAAAGTTATGTGCCTACATGGAGGGGTGGGTCTTCTTAGAAGTGGAGACTGCACAAAAACAATACAAGCAATAAAGCTTTTTTTTAAGCCCATGTCACCTTAGTTTAAAATGTTTACAGAAGATATATCACAGAAGAAGAATTGACCAGAAATATATAAATATCAATATAAATTAAATGTACTTAAATGCAAGTAAGATTACAAGCAGCTGCCGGTTCAGAACTGTGTGGGTGTGTCAGATCAGATAATGACCCAAGGATGATGAGAGATGTGTTGTGTTAGAAAAGAGATGTGGTGACTGGATTTCTGCTTACCAAGCTAGCAGTGATGACATCCTGAATTAAGTTATATGGAATGGAGATCAAGTTCATATTCCATCGCTAAATTAGTGCTCAGTATTTATCTCTCATGGTACAATACGATAATATTTGTCACACAGAAATCAACTAAACCAATGGGCTATCGGGCAATATGAAATGTTATATCAGTAGAAGTTTAAAATGGTGAACCAGAAAATGCATCCGGGGAATTAAAAGCCATAAGCATCCGGGGAATTAAAAGCCAATCTGAGCCTCATTAGCAAGGAAGCGGGGTACTAAAAGCTAACATTATGAGTTGGCACCATCCTACAAGGCTGCCTCAGTGCCGTAGACAAAAATGACCTTGTTGCTAAATCAGAGAAAACCCAGACTCTACGCAGAACACATTTGTGATGACAACACTAGTAATGATCGGAAGACCACAACCTGCCAGCTTCTGCTTCTTCTGTAGGTTACATCTCTAACTCTGATTGGTCCTTTGGTAAATCTGATAATACTTGATGCCATACGCCATATCTAGTCCTGCAGAACTCAAATCAGAAAAAAGAAAACAGACGATAAAAAATCATTAAAAAGACACAGTTTACAGTAAACTTAAGATAATAGAAGATTTATGTCCTGAGCATGTAGTGCAGACAGAATGCCACCCAGGCGTCTTACAATGCAAAAACGTGGGCAAAACACATCTCTCTTAGTGGAAACAAATTTTAACGTTTCTGCTGGACCGACATAATTTGTGGTTACAGTTATTTGTCATTTTTATATCTTGTTTGTTGTTGTCGACTTTCTTGATCCTCTTATGTTTCCAGAAACTGTCTCCTCTGAGCTGTCCTCATTTTTTTCACTGTATTTGTGGCCACAGTACTGGTGACCATCAGTCAATCTCTCTCTGCCCCTCATCTTACTGGTCATTTCCCTTAAGTTATTACTCGTTTTAAAGAGGAAAAAGTCAGAAAGCGAAACAAAAGATAAGAATAAATTAAGATTAGAATACACAAACCCCTAAGAATCCCTACTTAAGCTGCTATTTATACGTGGTTATACTCTTATACTGTGAAAACCAGTTATTATGTCTATACTGCCATACTGTTTGCACAATTCTTCAAGAATACACAAACCTTTAATAATGCATACTTAAGCTGCTATTTTCACTTGTTCAATACTGTTATGCTTTTTACACTGGTTATAATGTCTATACTGGTTATACTGTTTGCACAATCCTCTAGTATATTGCACATTTTTTTCAATCAGGGCTGCTGGTAGCCTAGTGGTTCACCCTGCGATCAGGAAGTCGTGGGTTCGATTCCCAAGACTGCTAAGCACCTCTGAGGTACCCTTGAGTAAGGTACCGTTCCCAGGGTAGCTTACTCCCCGGGTGCCATGTTTCAGGCTGCCCACTGCTTCACTTGGTGAACGGGTTAAATATAGAGGAAGAATTTCGTGCTGTTCACGCATTACAGAATGGTCACTTCACTTTTTTTTATTTTACTTATATTTATATACAGCATACACAGAGCTGTCCAAACACTTATTTTATCTTATCCTATACATATATATTTGCACTGTTTTGTTTGTAGCACAATATTTTATGTGTGTTTCATTGTGTCTACACTATGGAACCTGAGCTTTGCCGTTTTGTCTCTGTTTATTTGTATATGGTTGAGATGACAATAAAGTTCACTTTGACTTTGACTGTACACCAATATTGATAAAACAAATTAAAGTGATAAAACCTGTGACAATCTATTTGCAGTCTCAAAAATTATCTTGTTTTAATTGCTCCTTCAGACATGGCAATATAGTCAGTACAGGAGGAACAATGGCTAAAATTTAAGTATCCACAAAGGCAGGCATATTTCAGGACCTTAATGCCATAAAACTTTTCTATGGCTTCAATTACTTCAAAGAAGTCTGCATGGAGCTTCAGGTATTGAGCAAACATTAACTTAAGATATTAAAGAAACAAAAACGGCTCTTTTCTAATTTAAGCTGTTTTAGCTATGTGCAATCAAACTTGCCTCGTTGTAATTGTTCTTTTGGAAATGGCAAGTTTACAAAGCAATCAATACTGGAGGAATTAAATGTCCACAAAGGAAAGTTTATATCACAGTCTTAATGCAGTTGGCTCATTTCTTCAAGCAACTAGCAAATGAGAAGTGTAGTGGTAAAGTATGGCTCTAACTCTGTCAGAAATCAGAGCAGACTGAGCCAAACACCCCAGCCCCAACCTAAACTTGTGATCATCTAATTGTGTATTTTGGTGACAGCTTTTATATCTTTTTTCTTTTGATGAAATGATAGCTTCTCTGATTGTCAGTGTGCAATTTGGCCATATTTTTTGGCTGTAAATTGTCCAGCCTGAAAAGCAATGTAAGTTTTCTTTTACTTTTTGGCCTTTTTCTGGCATGGTATTTGGAAGGCCTTAATCAAAGGAGGAAATGAAAGGTCAGGCAGGACAGAGCCATGTTTAGATGGGCCATCTAAAGGCATCCTCTAATCAGACTGCCATTCAAGTGCTGCCTGCTGTCTTTGGCCACATGACCATCACAATGGCAGGGAGTTGTTGGCAGTTCACCGTAATAAAGCCTGGCCACAGCCACGAACTCTACAGGATAACAACACTATAGGACCTCTTTTTAAAGGCTCTCTTTTACAGATGACAAAACAAATAAACTGGCTGGCAAAACAACTAAAACACAACTGAAATAACCAACAGCAGCCACAAAATAGCAAGAAAACATAAAACTATTTTGCAAAATGATGGTTTACTGTTTAGCTTGTTGTATTTTTTGTTGGACACTCGGCTTTATTCTGGAGTCAATTCAGTCTTTATTGTGAAACACTGCTTGTCTTAGCTCATAAAGGAAACTGCCATCACGCAACTCACAGAGTGTGATTGCAATCAGCACTAATTCAGCTGATTTGCTTTAAAAGATTACTCTTCATGCCAGGCGGCACCAGCAACGTTCAGGATACCAGTCAACATCTGCGTGACAAATTGAAGTCTTCTTCTCTTACTCTCTCCTGAACAACTAGCTCCAAGACGGTTTGTTCTAGTGGTTGCCGCTGGGCACGTTCACATTCATAATCAAGATGTATTGATGCAGCATATATAGAATCAGTGTGCTAATGATTGGTAAACTCCATAGCTTCTGCTACCACAATCAGGGGCAGGTCGCGCAAAGGAAAGATCTGGTGAAACTACTGCTGTATTTAGTGTTGTTCATATGTTTTGACACAGCTTCAAGTTTCCGACTCTAGAAACCCCCAACAGACTGGTCAGATGGGTAACCATAATGTATTTGCTTTTAAAAAAAGGGTGGACAGGACAGACAGAATATTCCAGAAGTCGATGAGTGAAGGACTCATCGACTTCTGGAATATTCTGTCTGTCCTTCACTCATTGACAGCTTGGCTGTTTCACATGTCACAGTCTCCTCTCAGAGTTTTACTAGCTCTGATGTTTAGACTTAGTCTACTCACGTCAGTAAAGTTCTGCGTTAAGCAGTCGTGATTCACAAGCACCTGACCATAGTCCAGCCCTTCCTTTACTTTAATTAAAAAAGCTAAAGTAGCCATTTGAGCGAACAAATGCATTATACAGTGTGTTTGTTACCACATGTTAATTTATTCCTGTATTTATGCTCTCATGACACACATTCATGTACATTTTTGTACGTTTTTTTATCAAGACTGGCAGTACAAAAGTTGTTCATTGAGCACAATTCAATTGGTTAATTTTGTGTCCCCCACTGTCCAGGTGTTTCCCATTGTCTAGTTAGTATATATACCCCTGTGTTTCAGCCTATGTTTGTCAGTTCCTGGTGTTTTTGCTTATGTGTTTCTCTACTCTGTTTTTTGCCTCTGTTTGTGGTTATGAATTCTTGTTTGCTTTACCCCTGTTAGCCTTGTCTTGTACTGTTCAACCCCGGTTTATTCTTGTTAATCTCTGTTTGTCTGCTTTGATTTGTTTTGTTTTGTTTTACTTCACTCTTAGTTACCACAGTTATGCCCAAAGTTGGTTCAGTGTTTAATTTTTGTTTAGCTGGTTAGTTTAGCTCCTACATACCATCCTTACAACTATATGGTTATATGGCAAAACCTTTGAAAACTTAGAAATACTGGCAGTTACTGAAATCTGGATTTCAAATAGGAGTTTTCTGTTATCAAGTATACTAATTATTATTATTATTATTATTATTATTATTATTATTATTATTATTGTTATTATTATTATTATTATTATTATTATTATTATATACTGATATTTGACCAATATTTGATTCCAGAAATCGGATAGAGATTCCACAGATCGAAAAGAGAGGGATAAACCATAAAGTGTGAACCTATGTGAACTAGATCGCGACTGACCAGAGATGCAATGATTCACTGTCATGACAATGCAATAGACATAGGTCTATATATGTATGTGTGTGTGTGTGTGTGTGTGTGTGTGTGTGTGTGTGTGTGAGAAGATGACTGGGCTGGTGCAAATTTATAGTAAACCCACTTCTTTTCTTAGGACAACACTGCTAGTAGAGTCTATATGGTTAGCATTAGAGACCTGTGTAAATGTTATATTTGACTATGCTAGTCATATTATATTTAAAAACATTTTTATGCTTTTTTATTCAAATTAGCATTTAATTACAGAATGTGGAGTCTTTTGTTCTACACATTCTTAGGATCTTGTTCTTCGATTTAGACTGTGTTCTGGAGCCTAGTCTCACTGTGCGTGGCCTGGGAGTCCCTCATTTAAGACACAGCCACAGCAGAACCTGAACATTTGCATTGACTCAGCTAGGCTGACAGCACCCATAATTGTGGGAGTGAAATTCAGACTGGAGGAAACTTATGTAATTACCTGCTGTCAGACTAATGGATGTGAGCTAGCAAACCTATAGCTCCAATCATGGGTGAAATTCTATGTAAACAGATGTATAAATCATCATTTGGGAGGCTTTCTCGCCACCACTCCACAAAGACCACAATGCAAATGAGGAGGGACAGGGAATCTATGGGTTTACTAAAGCTGTGTGGGGGAATCCAACAGGGGCTAGCAGGCTGACCGTGAAAAAGGAAAGCCCTTCGCTAGGTAAATATTTGGAAGTGTTACAAAAAAGCTAACAACATTTGTAAGTCAACTGTTACAGATACAGATTTCTCAGTTATTTAAGTGTATTGTTTCTCCTGACCAGACGCATGCACACACACACACACACACACACACACACACACACACACACACACACACACACACACACACACACACACA
>JBBJLS010046308.1:0-13638 GCA_037577275.1 Bryconaethiops microstoma
GATAGAAATGTAGTGAAGTGAAAAGTACGGTTTTGTCTTTCAAATGTAGTGAAGTGAAAGTTATAAGTTTCCAAAAATAGACTACTCAAGTAAAGTACAGATACTCAAAAACTGTACTTAAGTATAGTACTCAAGTTAATGTACTTAATGTAAGTTAATATCTTCGGAGGAGATGGAAGGGATCTCCAACGGGGCTCTGCCCTGCAGTACACCGGAGGGGCGAAGTGGAGAGAAGCACCTGAGAGAGCGGACACGTGGGGCCCACGGGGTCTGCTTCCCGCCTCCACCCTTCCTTTTGTGTGGGCCTGGTGGCCCTTTGGTGCCTCAGAGTGGTGCCGTTTTGGGGGAGGGTACTGTGACATTCCCTGTCAGCGGCTGCTAAAGGCCGCCATTGTTTATGTTGTAAAAAAAGACTCTTAATTGGAAAAGTTCTGCATTCTCTGACAGCAGGAAAATGCAATATAAAGAGAAACTGAAGCCTTTTGAGATGGTGCGGAAGAATAAAATACACACTAGAGAAATTAATCTTTTATTTGAAAACCAATGAGTGCTATAATACAATTGCAGATATGAAAGACGGCTTCCATTAATTAATGAGGGAGATACTGTTGGGGAAAAAAAGTGTGTGTGTGTGTGTGTGTGTGTGTGTGTGTGTGTGTGTGTGTGTGTGTGTGTGTGTGTGTTTGTGCTTGAGTGTGTGTGTGGGCAGGGATTTGACATGACGAAAAGACAATTTGCTTTATAAATGGCAGCCATATAAGCAGTTGTAGAACTGTATAATGGTCCAAGGTCTTTGGCTCCACCTGACAATAACAATTTATCTGTTATTTTTCAACCGTACTGAACAAAAAAAGTTGCAGAGAAAGAGAGAGAGAGAAGATAGAAAGAGAAAAGTGAAAGAGAGAAAGAGAGGACGGAGAAAGACAGAAAAGAGAGAGAGTGCCAAGACTGAGAAGACAGACAGAAAAAGAGAGGGAAGACAAAGAGAAAGAGAGAGAGAGAGAGAGAGAGAAAAAGGAGAAAGAGAGAGTGGAGAGAGAACGAGGATAGAGGAAAAGAGAGAGAGGAGAGAGAGACAGAGAGAGAGAGAGAGATACTGTCATTTTCATTTTAGATGGGCAACCTTTTTGTAATAAATGGTGCAAGAAGTGGAATGAATGCTCCTCCTTCTGGGTGTTGGTTGCTGTTTTTTTGAGTTCTTGAAAACTCACGTATATTCAGTTGCACTGCAGTTAAAAACATGTCTAGAGAATAGTGTAAACATTTTGTTTATGCTTTATTTATAAAGCTTAATTTATGAAGATCCCACCACAGCATCACTGTATCCTTTAGAAGCCAAGGGTTTCATTGGTTTCTAATGTAAACAGGGCATTACATATGACCTGCACTGTATCATTAACTTGTGCACTGTATATTAATTTGTGCTTTTGTTTTTTTTTTCTTTTTTGAATGTCAAAAATGTATTCTCAATCAAAACAAGGCCTCACTACATCAATAACTTATTATTTAAGGATTAAACATTAAAATGTAATGATTTCCAAGTAATTCTATTCCTTCGGTCCCCTAAATCCTTGAATTAAGACATATTATTCTATTTTTACACCCTAAGTCATTCATAATAGCATTACATATTTTAAAAGTGTCATTTTGCACCTTTATTTTGAAGATTGTTCATCTCATGTAAATGTGTTTATATGTATTTGCTTGGTACATTCTGAACAATGAAGGTACCTATATGTGTTCTTTGGAACAATTCTATTACTTCAAGTACATTGAATAATAAATACTATTCAAGTATTATGAATAATTATGTAACTATTATAAATCATTCAGTATTGACTGTTGTCATAAAGTTGGCTAGCCCAGGTAAACGATGCACTCACAAGAGCTATTTGTAATACTTTATTTCAGGAATTTTGATGGGAAACGCAAACAAACAAGACTCTTAGCACAGTGTAGCTTCTGATGCTTAGCCAAACAGAAACAGATCCAGAATGAGGCGCTACTTCACATGCACAGCGAAAACAGAAACTCTTAGAGAAGCCATTTTGAAGCCCACCGTAGAGTAGAGGAGGGCAGTGTCTTCAACGCTGGAGAGGGGCTGCCAGGTGTATTTGTTCAAGGCTCAACGTTACTTTATTGTCATCAGCAGCTGTAAACACAAACATATTGTGATGAGCTGTTTCTCCATGGACCACAGAGAACATGCGGCAACAATAAATAGACACCACAACAATGTAACCATAATGTATATAACAGCATGGTGTAAACAGGATGTAATCCTTCCAGAGGGACTAGTATTGCACCATAAGTATGATACTGTACAGGAGGCAGTTAGCAGCATTGAACAAAGTACAAGGAATGACAGAAACAATACAATAAAGACAATACAGCAGTGTAAATGGAATGCATATCTAAAACAATATAATAAGTAGAAAGTACAGCAGTATAACAGTAATATGTGAAAGGTATGTAAACCTTCCAGAATTAATAATATTGCACCATACATATAATATTGCACAAATGGCAGTTAGCAGCACAAAACCACATTGAGTAAGTGTAAATTATGGCTTAACATGTCTATAAAGTGAGGTAGTACTAAAGTATATAAGCCAGTAAATAAAATATGTAAGTAAAATGTAATATGTGGGGTACATAAAGTATAAAGTGAGGTAGTACTGAAGTATATGAGTCAGTATATAAAGTAGGGTGAGTTGCCCTAATGTGGGACATTTTTTTGTAGTTTAATGTTGGCCTAACATTGTAATACATTAAAGTCCATACTACAAAAAATGTCCCACATTAGGGCAACTCACCCTATATAAGTGAGATGTAATATGAGAAGTATATAAAGTATAAGGTCAGGTAGTATAAAAGTATATGTTAGTATATAAAGTATAAAGTGAGTTGTAATGTGAGAGGTATATAAAGTTTAAGTATACTGGAAAGCTTCAATACTGTTTGCCTTATGGTAGAACAGAGAAAAGTGTGTATAATGGGTGCGAACGCTATTGTTTCTAACTACTCTGTCATTCCTAAGCTAGCTCGTAGGCACAATGGAGAATGGACATTAGATTCCTGTTCAGATTGTGTATTTATAGCAAGTAAGAGAGACAGAGAACAAGTGTTGAGAGTCAGGTGAGCTGAAGAAATCAAAACAAGAGTGAAAACGGGGGGAGAGGAAAGTGCCATGTTTAGCACCAGGGGGCGTGACACATGAGAAACGGTGGTGACTGCTACATTCAGTAATTAGTATAAATTATATAGAATCAGTTTTAAATATTCTGTATCTACTATACATCATTCATTTTTTAAATCATTCAATACATTTGCTATTCTGTATCTATTGTTCAATATCTACTGTGAATTATCCAGGAGTATCTACTAAACATTATTTAGTATCTACTCTTAAGTATTCTGGATCTACTAAATGATTTAGTGTCTATTGTGAAATATTAATTATCTGAAAATCGATGTGTGAAAGATTTATTTAAAGGTGTAAAGAGCCTTCAAATAATGTAAATCTTCTATGCAAAATTAAAGGTTCCACCTAGAACCTTTAACTTATGTGGATGGTTTGTAAACTTTGAAAAGTCTTCATTTCTTTGAAGAGTTAATCCTTTGAAAAGTTAATTAAGAAATCAAAAATTATTTGTTTATGGTTTTGTGCAAAGAACCTTTATTGGCACTTTTGTTTTGAAGAGTGTGACATGTATTTGAAATGTAGTAAGGTTTTTGGGAGGTGCTGCCATAAAGGAACTACTTTTGGTTCTCTAAATAACCATCTAGAGAATAATTCTATAAAAAAAATGAGATAAAAAAAATCCAATGTGTAAGTATGAACAATCTCAGATATCTGTTTAATCTCAGATATCTGGGTTTTTTTTTCACAATTGTGCATCCATGTCATTAAGTCATGTGATGCTATGAAGATTTAAAAGTATTAATTTTTTCATGTCTTTGAAAGATAAGGTCTAAAAAGATATAAATATTACATTACGGCCTCAGTATTAAAGAGTTATGTTAGGTAGAGTTGTGGTCTTCATTACGGCTCTCCTTCATCAGTCTCTTGCAGCTGCAGCTGGCAAAGCCCAGAATAACCCACGGCCGCTCTGTAAGCTGAAGGTGAACACGCAGAAAGCCGTGGAAAGGGAAGCGTATCGAGGACACTGGTGCTCCCCTGGGCAGCCAGAGGGGAGTGCTACATCTCCCAGTGCAGGGTGGGAGCCGTGCAGCAGCGGGCACGTCCTTGCCATGGTGCATCAGCAGATTCTTAAACTCTTACTGTCGTACACAAAAGTAAACTTCTAAAAATAGTGGTTCTTAAAGGGTTCCAGGGTGGAATAATGTATAAAAACAAGTAACATGTAATATGGACCTGAACTTTATGTACAGTTTACTTTAAGCCTTTTTGCTTATTCTGTTTATTCTTATTTATCTTCCATTTTAAGACATATAATTTTAGAACAAACAAAGTTTTCAGAAGAAAAAATAAGTTGAATTTAATAAGAAAATGTTTATTTACAGCTACAACAGGAACCTCAGTCATTCATTATAATCTATATATTATTCAATATCTGTTATGAATTACTCAGTATCTTACTTAGAATTGATCATTTCTACTATGAATTGTTCAATAACTACTCTGCATTATTCAGTACCTACTATGAATTATTCAGTAGCTAATAACAATGATTCAGTAAGCATTATACATTATTCAGTGTCTTATGTATTATTCAGTATCTGTTGTGAATTATTCAGTATCGACTATAAATTATTCAGTATGTACTATACATCATTCTTTATCTGCTAATAATTATTCAGTACCTATTATAAATTATTCAGGGTTTTCTATTCAGCAAACCTTCAGTATGTATATATGAATTATTCAATAAGAACTACCAATTGTTCAATAACTACTATACTTTATTCAGTATTATGAATCATATAGTAAATTATTTAATTATTTTATGAATTATTCAGCACCTACTATGAAAGGTTTGTAGTTTTGTCACTTGAAAAGTTGAGGGTTTTTAATTAAATAAAACTTAACTTGAACTTGATTGAACTCGATCCATTTCTATTGGTCAGTTTCTGTTTACACAAAGTAAAAGGCACAAGGCATTTTCAAATGTTATTTAAAAAAAAAAAAGTTTTTCAAACAAGCGACGGTCTGAAATCGACTTTAAAATCACATGCATTGCATTTGCAGTGAGCAGTCATTGATATTCAAAAGAGATGGTTCTAAATGTCTAAGAGGATGAGTGAGTCGTACTTCTAGACAGGCGCTTATTTGTAATGGTAAGTATGAGTGAAGTAAAACTTAAGGTCTTTGTGCTTGAACCAGCTCACAAACAAGCAGAAAAAGATGTATGTGAATATAAAAATGCTTTTAGAATACCATTTTGAGTAAAATGTCAGAAAAAGCCTTTTCCTCCATCTCATCTACATGGTGAAACTGTATTGTGGTACAGTATTCACACAGAGTGACGCTGACCTTGGTGCTAAAACTTCTCTGTCGGTGGAACTTTTTCTATTCCCTTGAAGAATACTGAGCCTCAAGTATATTTCAGTTATTTATGTTCTCCAACATAAAGAAATAGCATTTCATTTTCAAAAGTGTTTTATTTTCTGGGGTAACTTTTGATAATTTTCTATTCGTTTTAAGTTCTCTGTCGTATTAGATCACTAGCTCTGGTCCTGGAGGGTCGGCGTCCAGGGCTGGAGTTGGGGATCCCTGCCCTATGAAACTGTAATCATTATTAACTTTTGATCTGCAATTATTTAATATTATTCACATTTTTGTTTAGATTTTGTGTTTACATCATTTATTGTATTATTGTTCAGTAATATCCATATATTTTGAAATGTGCATTATGTAATATGATACACACACACACACACACACACACACACACACACACAGAGATAAATATATAGTTTGTGAAGACAGACAGATAGAGAGATAGATATATAGATTGATTGATAGATAAGATACATAGATAGATAGATAGATGTATATTTTAATAAATTTACTTTAAGAAAAAAAACAATATACTTTAATTCACCTGGCAGTGCTACAGTTAGAGCATTACTTCTCTATTGAAACTCCCTAAAAATGTAATGAACTCTCTCTCTCTTTCTTTCTTTTTCTGTCTGTCTGTCTGTCTCTCTCTCTCTCTCTCTCTCTCTCTCTCTCTCTCTCTCTCTCTTTCTCTCTCTCTCTCTCTCTCTCTCTCTCTCTCTCTCTCTCTCTCTCTCTCACTCTCTCTATCCCAGTAATGGAGTGTAAGTCTTTTATGATGAATTCCTTTGGCACAGGTCTTTATTCACCATTTTGACTTCCTGAGGATCAGCTTTTTCAGACACAGAATGAAATAAAAAACGGAGGGAGGGAGGGAAGGGGGAGGGAGGGAGAGAGAGAGAGAGAGAGAGAGAGAGAGAGAGAGAGAGAGAGAAAGAGAGAGAGAGAGAGAGAGAAGTGTGTGCTAAGTGCAATCACTCAGCTTCTAGGCAGCTAAAACATTTGGAGAAGCCTGATGTACGGCGCTTCAGCAGTCCCATTATATTACTGCTCTGGAAAAGTAGAATCTATATCTCTGTGTGTGATGTCACTATTATTGACTTCTGCTGCTCTCATTGTTCACAGCACTTTGTGATCAGTGGCTTTCTTACTTGTACTTTATGAAGGTGAATAATAGCAATAAATAAATTGTCTTATGTGAGAGATATGCCAGCTGGAATTAGTCAATACAGATTACAGTTATTGTCAATGAAATAAAATTGTTTATTTTTCTACAATAAAAATTTGTCACTTGTAGCTCATGGAAACAAGACCTTCTATTTACATTCAACACTTCTAATCCATCTCACAACTGTATTTAGAAGAGCAGATATGTGATTATTTGAATAAAAATAAAAACAATATATATATTAGGGCTGGACAAGTTAATGCGTTATTATCGTGTTAGTGCATTATTTACTTAACGCCAATCATTAATGCAGTTTTTAAAGTTATTTTGAATGTTTGTTGCTTTTTTGTGTTCGACCACTTCACTTCACTCTAAAAGGGACACTTACTACTGAACATAGACCATTTATGCTGCTCCCTGTTAAGAAAAAAAAAAAGATTTTAAATGTTAGCTTGCTGTTGCTCTGAAGGTGACTGTTATATTGTTATGATCATGGTTCTGGACTCTGAGGGTAACTTGTTTTTCTATAACAAACTAGATGAAACGTTAATGCCCTGGCAGTGGCAGATAGCTTTGGTTTTATATTTGATTTGATTACATTAACGTTGTGATTTAAAAAGAACTATTTAACTGCAAGTGTGTAACTGTGTTGAAGCGAACACTGCTGTTAACCAAAGGTTATTGCACTTTTGCTCATATATCAGTACTTTTAAAATAAAAGTGAGCAATACACTACTTTTGAATTAATTATTGAATTTTTCGTATAACAAAGTGATTAAGTGATTTATCGTGATTCCAGAAAATCATGGCATTAATTGCCTTTAAATATCCAGTATTAATTATCATTAATTAACATATTTATACATATATATATGGACTCACAAGGGTGAGTTGTTTTCCATCACTGAGCTGCTGGGTGGAAGCTTGTGCCTTTTTGTTTTGGAAAATATAAGTTAACGTTAAAATGGAAGTCTGTGTCTGCGCTTCCCTTCGCTGCCTTGTGTCAGGCAACCTGACAAGACAGTATTGACTTTGGGTGGTGAATTGACTCTTTTTTGGGACGCCATGATGTGTGTTTTGCTGTTGTCCCATCTGGAGCAGCACTGCAATATTGTTCAATTTGCTCCATCCTCCTTTCCCATTTTAGCTGTTGATGACATTGGCTCTATTTGGAAGGGTAGGCTTTAGAGTGCTTTGTCTCTGTCCCCATCATATTGACTCCAAATATACGATAAAATGTGACACTTTATTGCGAAAAGGCGCAATGAGAAGCACTTCTTCTCATGCTGGGTAAAAAACTATACGCTACTTAATAATTGAACACTTAATAGAAGGCTGTGTATCAGTAGATGAAAATGTGCTGTACTTGTCTTCAGTAATGGGCAAATGGAAGTGTGCAAAATATTCTCTCTATGCAAAATATTCTGTGCGATCTAAAGGATTTTGTCGATGTCATATAGCCTCATCACTATCATTTTCTCCAGCCTCATCACATCATTTTTTATGCCGCCACCTTACGTCTACAATACAGTCATTAAACTCAGGGAGACTTTCTGTTCCAAATTAAATGCTTTTAGCATATCCAGAAATTTGTGAAAGCTTAAAACAAGCCCAGTCAGATAATGTTTTGTTGATTTTCTATGTGAAAATATGCGCAGCTCTGTATAATGAATTTTCAAATTATGGTGTTGTACTATAGTATAATGTAGTATAGTGTAGTATAGTGTAGTATAGTATATTATAGTATAGTATATTATAGTATAGTACAGTATAGTGTTGTTATATAGTATTTTATAATATAATCTAATATAGTAAAATATAATATAGTATAGCGTAGTTTAGTATTGTACAGTATAGTATAATATTGTATCACATCATGTATGATAAAGTATAGTATAATATAGTATAGTATAGTGCAATATGGTGTGGTATATTATAGTTTTCCAGTAATATAATAAACAATTCTAGCTTTCTTAACTGAACCCATAGCAGAGTAGAGGCTACGACCCGAGTCAGTGCCAAGGCTCCAGCATCCTGTGCCAGCTCCGAGGCTCCAGCCACCGGTACCAGCAGCGAGGGGTTACCGTAGAGGCCTAGAGGGGTTTACTATAGAGGCCCTGGAGGGAGTTAGCGTAGAGGCCCTAGAAGGGGTTACTAATGGTTTTGAAGCCTTAGAGTGGGTTACCAGTGTTTCTAAGGCCAGAGAGGGAGTTAGTAATGCTTCTGAGGCCAGAGAGGGGGTTAGGATAAAAACCCCAGCTCTAGCTCCAGCTCCACCTCTACAAAAGATCCCCTGGAGGGGACTTGGACCTCCCAGGAGCTCTGGGATTTTGCCCTATAGGGGGGTGAAATCCCCTGAATTTTTAGTGGGGGTACTGGGCTCTTTGTATGCTCCCAAGGAGCTCCCCAGAGGGGGCTTGATCCTGCAGGGCACGGAGTAGCCCCTCAGTGGGTGTACGATGCCAGAGGGGAATTGCTCCCGAGGGACAGTGAGGGCCTCCAGGGAGGGAGCTCAGTCCCAAGGGACAGGGAGGGGCTCTCCGGAGGGGGCTCTGTCCAACAGGACATGGAGGGGTTCTCCAGAGGGGGCTCCGTCCAGCAGGACACGGAGGGGCTCCCCAGAGGGGCTCCCCGGAGGGGTCTCCGCCCATGAGGACATGGAGAGACTCCCCAGATGGGGCTCTGCCCACGAGGACATGGAGGGGTTCCCTGTAGGGGGCTCCGCCCACTTTCTTTTGCCACCACTTACCCCTCCTCTGCCCTTGTGGTGGTTTTGGTTGTCTGCTGGCACCCCGGTGAGGCGCTGTAGAGAGGCCGTCCTTTTTCTGTTCTTCTCTTTTGTTTTGGGCCTTTAATTATGAAATCCTGAGCATGCCAGTCTTGTTTGTTTAGATTATGTTTTTTCAGCTGACCGGTGTGCTCAGAGGAAATGAGTTCTAAGTTTCTATTGGTTTGTTACAGGTTTTGTTTTGTATTTAAGTTTGTGGTGGACGTTAGTGTCGGTCCACCATCATCCAGGCTTTTGAGCGTTTCTCCAATCTCCTTTAGTTAATGTTTGAGTTTTGTTTCTGGTCCTCATGCCATTTGTTTTGTGTTTAAATAAAAGAGTTAGATGGAAGTCTTGCCTTGAGTGCCTGGGAGAACATGAGGGGAAATGTGACACTTGTGACTCAATACTTTATTTAATACATATGTTCTCTTTCCTGTTCTTCTCTTGAGCTGGTTTTCATTTGCCTTTTTCTTTTGCAAAGCACTTTTTGTTACTTGTTATTATTATTATTATTATTATTATTATTATTATTGTTGTTGTTCTTGTTGATGTTGAAGTTGTTGTTGCTGCTGCTGTTGTTGATGTTAAGCAATTTGTTTCTTGCTTCAGATCAAGCTGGAGATTTGCTGTTCAGGTTTGCTGTTTTACCACAACAAGCTTTTCTTAAGAGTAAATGCATATTTCATCCTAATCTGTGTAGCACCATCAGTTACCATGCATAACACCTTGCCCTATACTTAGAAAAGAACAAAAAAGCTCTTAACACCTATGAAAGGAGCCTGTAGGCAGATCTTTCAGCAAAACTCACTTAAAATAGAAGCCAATGGGTGCTTGATTTAATCCGGTTCTTTGATCTTTCGCAGAAACGTTCAGGAAAAACACAGAGAAACTACTGTATTTTGCAGACATTGCAGATTGGGGTTATGTTGGTAAATACTGGAGTTATACATTTTCTACTGTCTTCTACCAGCCTCCTAAACCTGACACCTGAATGTTCTAGCTGCTGAAGATGAAATAAATACCATAAATAAGCAAGAAGTAACCTACAGATGCTACTAATGACATGAGACCTTGATATGAAGATGCCTTGGAAAGGAAAGCAAAATAAATGCAACAAAACGTTCACACATTTATTTGTAAAAACAAAAAAAAGAACATGAGCTGCGTAAGTTGGCCCGAGTAGAAAAATAGAGCCTGAGTGTCATTAACAGCAGGAAACCTGCTCAGAGCGGTTGAAGTGCCGCCCATCTAGGCCCGTGGCCGTCGCTCTGTTGTGTGTCAAATTTAATTTTGGAGAATCAGAGGCTCCATGGGGGGGGGGGGGTGCGGGGGGGTGTCGAGCCAATTCCGACAGCAATAAGTCTCAAATATCCGGCAGCCAAAGTCTGGCTAAAAGCTCTCCATTAGCTGCTAAGAGTGTGTGGTTCTCCTCAACATCTCACTCAGAGTCTCCACAGCCTAAGGACTCTCTGACCGGCCTCCTGAAACTACAATATATTGTCATAAACTTAGATGACAATTAGATTGTCATCTAATTTTATGAGGCTCATCTCTTCCACTTTAATTCATTTTTAATATGTCCAGTGTTCATTTACAACATTTACACGTGTTTATGTAATGTGCAATGCTTGTGTGTTTCATGTGTTTGTGCGGGTGTTTGTGTTTACGTGCATTAACGTGTGTATGTATGTGTTTGTTTGTGTGTTTATGTTTGTTTTCATGGATGTGCTAAGTGAATGTTTATGTTTGTGTGTATGAATGTGTTTTATGTGTTTGTGTTTATGTGTCTGATTTATATATGTATGTATGTGTTTAGGTGGTTGTGTGTCTTTATTGTGTATTTTGTGTTTGTGTGTGTTTGTCTGTGTGGATGTGTTCATGTGTGTGTGTTTGTGTTTGTTTTTTGCACTTGTGTTTGTGTGTTTGTGTTTATGCGTCTGTTTTATGTATTCATCTATATGTTTATGTAGTTGGGTGTGTTTGTGTTGATGTGTGCGTTTTGGTGTTTGTGTGTGTGTGTTTTATGTGTTTGTGTGTGTACATATTCATGTGCTTATATGTGTTTTATGTGTGTGTGCGCGCATGTTCATGTGTGTGTGTGTGTGTTTATGTCGAAGATTACCAAGTGTAATCTTATTGTTGTTCTTGATAATGTTGATGGTGATGATGTTGCTCATGTTGTTGCTAATTCTGTTGTTCTTGATGTTGCTACTGAGGTTATTTTAATGGTTGTATTTAGCTGTTGTATTTTTTTCCAAACAAAATTTTTTCTAACATGTTTTCATCACGTTCTCTCTATCTCTCCCTCACCCTACCCCCTGTCTGTCTCTCACCCTCTCTCTCCTCTCTTTTACTCCCTCTCCTTCTCTCTCCCTCTTTCTCTCTCTCTTTCTCTCTCCTCTCTCTTTTTTCGCGCTTTCTCTTTCTCTCTATCTCTGTATGTTTTTTTTTATTGACTCCCACATAATCTTGTTTTTTTTATCTAAAGTTTTCCATGAATACATAAATATCCTCACATCTTCATAACACACACCCACAGCCACACACAAACACACACACTTCTACCTCCCATTAAGACTTAAGTGACCCAGTACGGTCTAAAAGCGCGCGCGCTCGTCTCTCTTTCATTCTCACTCTGTACCGCCGCCTCCTGGCCACACACACACACACACATACACACACACACACACATACACACTCACACGCACCCACACAGGCATAGATACAGACGCGCGCGCGCACACGCGCTATAAACGACCGTGCGTCTCGTGTACTCTTCTCAGAAGCGCGCGAAGGGGAGACGAGAGAGAGAGAGAGAGAGAGAGAGAGAGAGAGAGAGAGAGAGAGAGAGAGAGAGAGGACCCCCAGGGCTGGAGGAATGGCGCGTTTCGCCCGCTTCCTCTTCCTCCTCTTCTTCTTCTCGCGACTGCTGTGCCAAGGCGCACGGACGGAGGAGGAGAGGCACGCGGCGGCGGACAGCGCGTGCCAGCTGAAGACCGTGACCGTGTCCACGCTGCCCGCGCTCAGGGACAACGAGTTCAGCTTCAGCGCGGCTCCGGGCTCGGGCAGCGCGAGCGCGGGGGCAGGGGGGGAGTCCCGACTCCTGCTGCTCATCAGGACGGACGTCCCGGGACACATCTCAGTCCTGGACGACCTGGACAACACGGCGCTGCCCTACTTCACCCTGGGTAAGACTGCAACCCCCACCCCCCACTTCATCACAGGGCTCAACCCCATCTCCCGCGTGCTGCTGTCAGTGTTAGGCGCGTGCTACGTGGCTTCAATAGCACCCGTTGTTTCAAAGCTGGACCCTTTTATAATTGACCCCTTTATTATGGACCCCCGTCAGTGATGTTACTGTAAGCGCGAGCGTGCGTTTTTGCTCTTTTGGATGGAGGAGTCATCCAGGTTAATATCACCCCCACACACGCACACCTCCTTCATAGCCAGATGTAGAATTGCTTTCTTTCTGCGCGTTGAAAGATGTACCTTCATAACCCCCAGTCCCCCCGCTCTCCCAGTGATGCAAGTGTAAAGCGCGGGCTTGTTTGCTTGTTTGGATGGAAAAGTCACCCTCGTTCATTTCCATCCTCCCCCCTCCCGACCCACACGTACTTCTTTAATAACCATACATATGTTTTCTTTCTGCACGTTAAAGCTGCATCTTTATAACCCCCCAGTCCTCCCCCTCCCCCCAGTAATGTTAGTGTAACTAGTGATCTATGTGTACCTGCTTGTTTGCTTGTTTGGATGGAAAAGTCATCCCGTTGAATACCCCACAACCCCAGTCCACACGCACACACAGACACACACACAAACAGCTCCCTAATAGCCTTACTATGTAGTATTGCTTTTTTTCTGCACGTGAAAGTTGCACATTTGTAACCCACTGTTGATGTTAGCTCCACGTGCATGTTCATCTGCTTGTTTGGATGGAAAAGTCACCCCCACACACACACACACACACACACCTCCTTAATAACCATATGTGTGTTTTCTTTTTGCAAACCCCCCAGTCCTCCCCCTTATGCCAGTGATGTCAGTATAAGCGCAAGCCGGTGGTGCACCTGCTCGTTTGGATGGAAACGTCACCCTAGTCGATACCCCCCAACCCCAAACCCCATACACACACACACACACACGCGCACACACACACACACACACACACACACACAC
>JBBJLS010046326.1:0-13637 GCA_037577275.1 Bryconaethiops microstoma
GGCAGCCCCCTGCTTCACTTGGTGAATGGGTTAAATGCAGAGAAAGAATTTCACATTGTTCACACTGTGTGCTGTGCCGTGTGTGACTATAAGGGGCCACTTCAGCTCTAACTCAAGACTATCTTGTAGTATTAGCTCTAACTGTTACTCTAGCATATGCTGTAGTACATGAGCTCTAACACTGTTATTCAAGCATGTTTTGAGGTGTGTTAGCTTTAACTCTGTTTAGTCTCTATAAGTGCAAAATATTTTGTAATATTTTAGCCCTAAACAACATTAAACATTACACCAACACTTTAATACTTTAATACTACACTATCTTGGTTTTAACTCTTTAATTCTACACAATGTTGTAGCTCTAACTTTATAATTCTAGAATATTGTGTAGTATGTTAGCTCTAACTCTATGACTCCAGAATATCTTGTAGTATTCGTTCTAACTCTGTAATTCTAGAATATTTTGTAGTACGTGAGCTCTATTACTATAATTCTAGAGTATTTTGTTGTGTGCTCGCTCTAACTTTATAACTCCAGAATATTTTGTGGTATATTAGTTCAAATTCTATAACCTCTGCATATTTTGTAGAAAAATAAGCTCTTACACTGTAATTCTAGACTATTGTGAAGGGTGTTAGCTTTAACTATGTATAGTACATTACCCCATCTCTACAAGTGCAGAACATTTTGTAGTATTTTAGCCCTAAACTACATTAAACATTACATTTTAGCTCTAATTCTTAAACTCTACACTATGTTGTAGTTCTTTAGCTCTATCTCTAACAGTATTCTATGTTGTAGTATTTTGGCTCTAACTCTTAGAATATTTCACAGTGGCCCGTTGGTGGTGCAGTGGGTAGCGCTGTTGCCGCACACCTCTAGGGTTTGGTTGGTCCTGGCCATGTGTGTGGAGTTTGCATGTTCTCCTTGTGGTGGCATGGTGTGAGTGTCAGGTGAACTGGGGATTCTAAACTGACCATAGGTGTGAGTGAATGGTGTGTGTGTGCGCTCTGTGGTGGACTGGCATTCAGCCCAGGGTGAGTCTCTGACTGTGCCCATTGACCTGGGACAGGCTCCGTGACCCTAGTGAGGAATGGGCCGTTACAGGAGATTCTTTGCAGTACGTTAGGCCCTTCTTTTTTTTTTGTAGCACTTTAGCTATATTTATAAATCTATAGAATGTTTCCTGTTACACTAAACCAGTAGATACTTGTTACAGCAAGTAATAACTGCACATATTACCTACCCCCACCTAGTTAACCACAAATATCTACTAAACTGACCCCAGGTCATTAGCGAAAGCAGTGAAAGGAGAAAGAGCTCAGGGAATTGACATGCTGGCGCATGTCCTTTCTCCTGAGCTGGTGTGTGATTTGTCTCGTGCAGAACACGGATCTCAGCAGAGCTTGCCCCTGAAAATCCAAGGGCTGGGCTCTAAATGCCACAACAGATGATAAGATGAGAAACATCATCTTCAAGTTTTGAAACATTTTGTTTAGCAGTGCAGTGACTGTGAACAGGGAAGTGAAAACCACATGGGCAGGTTTTCTAGACAGATTAAACCTGGAACTGGACTACTGGTAAAATAATCTGGGTCTGGGAAATTGGGCCATAATGTCCTAAAGTTGGTAAACACCTGCTCATCCAAAATTTCCTCTGAAACCCAGAGTATTAGTAGGTAGTTTGTAAATCTTTTGCTGTAATAACAACATCTACTCTGCTGCGAAGGCTTTTACAGCCATGTTAAAACATTGCTGTGATGATTTCATTGTATTTAACCACAAGATAATTAGTGAGGTCAAGTACTGATGTTGGATGATTAGTTCTGGATCACAAATGCCACTCCAGCTCATCCTAAAGATACTGATCGGAGCTTCATCACTCCAGAGAACAGTTCCACTGCTCCACACCCTAATAAGCAATTTCCTCCAGGCTCAGTAAAGTTTTCTGATTCTGATTCTGGGGATTACACAATTCTAGGTGACAACTATACAATCTGATGGTCAGAAATGTTATGTTTATGTCAGCTATGTTATGTCTATGTCTATGGGTGTTTATGGGAATTTACTATTTAGAAGGTGTGTCCGGATAGTTGTGGATGTATTAAGTGTATGTTACCTTACAAAAGGGACGAGTTATAAACTGCACACTATAAACTAAACGCACACAAGTGCAGATTCACAAATACACTATACGGACAAAAGTATTGGGACGCATGACCAACAGGGACTTTAATGACACTGCATTCAAATACATAGACTTTAATATGGAGTTGGTCCCCGTTTGCAGCTATAACAGCTTCTTCTTGGATGATTTTGGAGTGTTTCTGTTGAAATTTGTCTCCATTCATTCCTTCCGTAGAGCATTTTTGAGGCACTGATGTTGGACGAGAAGGCTCACAATGTCTGTTCCAGTTCATCCCAAAGGTTTTGGAAGGGGTCGAGGTCAGGGCTCTGTGTGGGCCAGTTACGTTCTTCCACACTGAACTTATCCTTAATGGAGCTTGCTTTGTGCACCAGGGCACAGTCATGCTGGAATAGAAAAGGTTCTTCCGCAAACTGTGTCCACAAAGTTGGAATCATGGTGTTGTCAAAAATGTCTTGGTCTGCTGAAGCATTCAGATTGCCCTTCACTGTAAGTAAGGGGTCTAGCCCAAACCCTGAAACACAGGTGTGTCCCAATACTTCTGTCCATGTAGTGTACCTGGTTTTAACTATAGAGAGTGTGGGTCATTTCAGCAGTACAGAAGGCAGATCTGCACTGTACTCTTGAGACTGTGCTTCACTCTCTTTTACTCTGCAAAATCAGCAGCACTGAATAACCTCTTATTGAATTAAACCGAAGCAATTTGATCCAGTAAAAGTAATTTAAACTTGCGGGGAGTTTATTTGGCCCTGGTGGCTTCACCTGCTCTTCCTGAGGCCTTTTAATTTTAAACAAGTGCACCAGTCCAGATTTCCTCCTGGTGTCTTTTTACTATTCTGCTGTTTTCTCCTCTCTACTCCCTTCTCTGTGCACTGCACTAGTTGCGGATGGCCGCAGGCATCTCATGCTCTTTTTATTCCCCCCACACCCACCCGATGCTATGAAAAGCAGAAGTCGATCAAGGCTGCCTTCCTGCTGACCTGGGACCGATTGTTTTTTGCAGTTTTTCTCCTTGTGGCTGCAGAGTCAGAGCTGAGCTCTGGGCTGAGAAAACCGCATCTGGATCAGTGTTTAAGTGCTGCATCCACTGCAGTGTGTTAAAGCACCCACTTGCTGGAATCTAAGAAGAATTTAATGCATGCTGATGCCTGTGGATTCTCTCTCTCTCTCTCTCTCTCTCTTTGTAAATGAATTTCTCATCTCAGATGGTGTTTTAAAAGCTCATTCTGATTGCATTTCTCATTTTTAGCATGGTGACTTTTAAACCTGCTTTGCTGGTCACTGAAACTACCTGTTTAGTGCATTAATGGAGGCCTGGTATTCACGTCCATAATGCCTTCGATCGGCTTTTACCACCTGAGCGCCTCTCTCACAATAGCCACACTGCGAAAGTAAGCGGTCATTATTCTGTGCCATTGGAAGAGAGCAAAACTGCACCAAATTGCAGACGGCTTTTATGGTCGATAGGCCTCATTAGAAAGTGATGCCCTGCACGTTTGGCTTTTGTAGATGGTTTTATTTAGAGCTGAATTACTGACAGCTAAACCAACAGATCTATCTTTAATACGGTGCTAGCCTTTTGCTCTCTCTCACCTTCTCTTTCTCTGTCGCTCTCTTGCTCTTTCTCTCTCTCTCTCTCTCTCTCTCACACACACACACACACACACACACACACACACACACACACACACGCTCAGTCAATCTTGGTGCGGCCAAATGCTGCAAACCATGCTGTTTTTCCTCTTAGAAAGCAGCCTAAATATCCTCACATCATCAAAATGTCCTTTTCTATCACAGTGGGCATACTGTGTCCCCACAAAGAGCCAAATATAAACTCTCTCACACACATCCACGACCTCATTAATGTGGCCTTACAATGAACGAGGGAAAAAAGAGACTGGTGACCTGCCCGTGTGTTTTTTTAGTAGATGACTCATATTTCTCAGTTGTGTAACATTTCCCACCTGTAGCCGGAGAAAAGCCCCACGCATTTCCAGCAGCCCCCGCTCTGAGAGAGAGGCAGCGGGCTGCGGCTCTCTGCTGCCCCCCAGCGGCACCGCAGCCCCCCAGCACCAGTTACGAAAGAATTACTGAGCAGAATCACTTCGTCTCTGCATATCTTCACAATTCAGCACTCACACACATACACATACACATTCTCACACTCTCACACACACACACACACACACACACACACACACACACACACAAATACACATTCACTCGCACATACACACACACACGCGCACTCTCTCTCTGTCTCTCTCTCTCTCTCTCACACACGCACATACACACACACACACACACACACACACGCACACACATGTCTATATACATATATGTGAAAGAGAGAGAATATAATATGTATTTTCTTACCACTTGTTTATGTGTGTTATGTCTAAATACACTTAATTTGTTATTTGTGGGCTAATTAATCCTCTTAAACATGAGCACCTGGTGAACACAGTACACCCAGTAAACACAGGACACACTCAGAACTGGGCTGGCTTTGTGGGGATGTTGGTTACCATGAGAACCCGAGGAGAGGAGCCTTTGAGAGGAGCACTACTGATGATTCATGCAGAAACAGGGGGAGATTTTTGGAAAACACCAGGCAGACACGAGGATCACGCAAATATGAATAGAACCCACTTCACACCACGACCACCTCCACTACCCTTGCAACTCCGAAGTTGCAAGAGCAGCAGGCCTGGAGAGAAGAACAATCAGAGGCTTCATTCACATCGATCTGGGAAGCTGAGATTGGATTAAAATCGATTATGGTAAGCTAATATTCAGCCAAGCATGAGCAGTCAATGTCTTGGCCAAAAAGAAATTCATAGGCTATTTGAAAATATGGGCTACATAAAACAAACAAGTCATTTCTTGTAAAGCTTGATGCATTACTTATGTTCCCGTGCTGCATAAATAGTTCCTCCAGACATACACTATAAGGAGTATAGAGGGTATTGGACAGGCCTGTTTTTCAGGGTTTGGGCTCGGCCCCTTACTTCCAGTGAAGAGCGATCTTAATGCTTCATCATGCCAAGACGTTTTGGACAACGGCATGCTCCCAACTTCGTGGACACAGTTTGTGGAGGAACCTTTTCTATTCCAGCATGACTGTGCCCCAGGGCACAAAGCAAGGTCCATAAAGGTCCATAAAAATTGGATGAGTTTGGTGTATTAGAACTTGACTGGCCCGCACAGAGCCCTGACCTCAAACCCACCGAACAACATCAGTGCCTGACCGCATAAATGCTCTACAGAATGAATGGGCTCAAATTCCCACAGAAACACTCCAAAACCTTGTGGAAAGTCTTCTAAGATGAGTGAAACCTGTTATAGCTGCAAGGGCGGGACAAACATATTAAAATCTTTGTATTTGAATGCAATGTCAATGTTCATGCGTCCCAATACTTTTGTCCGTATAGCACACCTCCCTAAATAGCCTAAGGTGTTGTTATATAGAGCTGTAGAAGATCACACTTGCTCCATGATAATATAGTCAAGAATAAAACACTGGCAATAAATGTACCTGTATCTCTCTGTCTCTGAAAACTAAGCAGGTGAAAGGCAGTGATTTGGGCAGGATTATCATTTGAGCAGCAGACAGAAGAAGAAATCACTGCATTGGCGCTCTAGAAATGAGTGAGCCCTAAGTGGATTTCCTCTGGGTCAGTGATAGAACAATCGCATGTTTGTGTTTTAGAGGGACTGTAGGGGAAAATACACTATAGAGTTAAATTGACTAGAGAGCCTTTATCTTGCTAGTAGAAAGCCTGGCTCTGCTGTAGATGAAAGGGAGAGCATGAGGCGGCTGGTCATTGTGGGGCTGTAATGAAGGCTTTTACTGAAGCAGCTGCCTCTGTGAATGAAAAGGTGTCTATTATAGTCATACTGGACAGAGGATTAAAAAATGATTGAAGCATGTTCATTATTCTAGGCAACAACAACAATGTTCACAGCAAGAAGTGCTTTTAGATCCTGAGAGCCAGAGCTCCAAACCAGTTTGAGGAATGAAAAAGAAAACCTGGAATAGAGTAAAACCATAACAGTCATATTAATTTTGCTACGGCACCCTAAATGAAAAAACACAGCTTCATCATTAGTCTTCTAAAGTCAAGTATCTATTGGATAATGTCCTGTGGGTCCTCAAGCCCATTCAGTAAAAAATGTGCATTTGTGAGGACAGGCACTGATGTTGGACAAAAAGACCTGGCTCACAATTAAGCATTCCAATTAATCCCAAAGGTGTTCAGCTGGGTTGAGGTCAGGACTCTGTTCAGGCCACTCCAGTTCGTACTCACCAAACTTATGAAACCATGTCTTTACGGATCTTGCTTTGTGAACACTGGGACAGTCATACTTGTACAGGAAAAGGCCATCACCAAACCGTTATCACAAAGTTAGAGGTATGTATTTGTGTAAAATTTCTTTGTTTGCTATAGTGCTAACATTATCCATCACTGGAACTAAAGGACTGAGTCCAAACCTTGAAAAACAACCCCAGCCCATTATCCCCCCTCCACCAAACATTACTGTTGACACCATATATTCTGTTAGGTAGCCTCCCCCATGAGCTCTTCAGACCCCTTTTTCCTGCCAGTGTTTGTCTGTGGAGGCAGCATATGCTTCCTTTTATACATCTGTGCCTTAAACATCTAAACTCAATAATTAGGAAAGGTCTCCATTTACTTTTGGCTTCAAAGTGTGTAATGCATAAGGAGAGAACATTGATGAACAAAAACACAAAATGGACATAAAGAGAATTGTAATGGGATTAAACGATACAATGCTATGCTACAGAATATGACATGTAGCATATTAGCATATTAGTTTTGGCTGGAAAACCCCTTGTTCTGGAAACATTTAAAGTTTGTATTACCAGTAAAACAATGTTATTTATTTAATTCAAAGAGCCCACAGCTTACGAATTTGAAATAGATGATTCTAATGTCTTAACACCAAACTCATCAGTGTGTTTGAATTAACAGCCTGCCTCATGTCTTTATCAAACACAGACGCCAGGTCTAATAGCTTTGAATTATATTGGGCCTACATACACTTCTGAGCCTTGCTGAGAGGTAAAACTGCCAAAAAAACAACTGAGTCTGTGCCTTTTGATTTCTTTATTTTTTTCTCTGTCCCCTGTTGCCCCCGTCAGCACTGGCCTTCGCCGACCCTTCTCTTCCTTCTCCCTAGCCATTGTCCATGTACCTCTGCTTCACTTCTTCCACAAATACACCAGGTTTATTTTTACCCGGTTGTCTCTGGCGGGTGGCTAATGTGAGGTGACATGCTGCTGTCAGTTGGAGGAGCTGGGGGTTATAGCAGCAGGGAAGTGTCCCCACCCTCAGCTCAAGCTGATAGAAACTGCCCCCCGGCTCTGTTTCATCACAGTGAAGCCCCTGCTGCGGCTCGTCACGACTGGGTTAAGCACAGCACCCACCCTGCTCAGCCCAGAGCAACATCCAGCAGAAGAGGGAGAGAGAGTAAACTTGGCGAGACAGTACACTAGTGGTATAAAATGCATCCCTGTGCATCTGCTCCTGTTTCTTCATTGGTTCAGGCCTTAAGTTAGATGTGCTTTGTTCTGCTTGAATGATTCGTACGTAGGTCACTGTGTGGCTTAACAAACAATAAACATTCCTTTGAAACTGGTCGGGTTCAGAGACTGGACTGAAAATGAGACCCTTTGAAAGTGCTTCAGGAAGCCTGGAGAAATGTTCCTCAAGAATACACTAAATATATAGAAAAGGTCTGGCTCTATGGTGGCAAAATATGAAGAAATGAGCGGTGGATCAAAACGTCCAGTCACCACCTTCACACTAACGTATTTTTACATATCAGTATCAAAGCTGTCAGACCAGTACGGGAGCAAACTAATCCTGCTTACGGTCTATTTAACATTTAAGTCTCTATCTCTCTCTCTCTCTCTCTCTCTCTCTCTCTCTCTCACACCCACCCACACACAAACATACAGCAGTCACTTGTGTGAGGTCAAAGTGATAAGTCCTTGGTGCCAGAGGTCATTCATAATGTGTGAAAAATGACCCCCCTTTCTCTCCCTCTCCGACACCCTCTCTTCCTCACTTTGCCTCACTGACTCTTTCACCCCAGGGAAAACATTCTGTATTTTTCTGATGGCCACTTCATCCATTAATAACAGACAAGATTTTTTAAGCAGCGGTATTAAGATGAGGAGAAAGAAAAAGAGACAGACAAAAGGTGGAGGAGATGAAAGAGAGCAAAGGAGAAAAATGAAGGAGAGACAAAGAGAAGGGGGGACTGAAAAAGAGTAATAGAGAGAGAGACCAACTGAGAGAGAGAGAAAGAGATTGTGTAAATGTACCTATAGGACATGGTCAGTTACAGCCTGAGCTCATGTCTAGCAGACTGTCAGAGAGATGGCTGCTCTGATGAGGATTGATTATGTCACTGTCGCTAACAGCATGTGTGTGTGTGTGTGTGTGTGTGTGTGTGTGTGTGTGAGAATGCGTAAGACTGATGTAGCTGCATAGCTTCACAGCTCTGAATTCATGCTACATTGCACAAATGTGGGGGAAAAAAACACTCACACCCCCTGTGCATGTGTGTGTGTGACATTTCACAAACTCCACCAGTACACACTCTAATCAATAGCATCCTCTCTTTCACTAAATCATTACACACTGCAATCCAGTATCATTACACAGTCAATGCGCAGTAATCAACGATAGTGGCCTTTTAATGGCAATGTTGTTAATGATGGACTTGTAATGATGATTGGGACAGTACATGTCTGGAGGAAAGAAGGGAAGAGAAAGAGAAAAGAGGAAAGAAAGACAACATGGAGAAGGAGCAGGAATATGAGGATGAGGAGGAACCAGCTAAAGACTCCAGTCATGTCTCTGTTTCTACATGGCAGTGGTTTTAGGCTGCTCTGATTATTCAACATGGATGGCATCTAGCAGATTCTCTACTGAAGTCCCACACGGTTTGACGCTTGGTCCTTTACTGTATACTCAGTCTGTTTATGATTTAATATCTTCTCATGGCTTCTCCTATCACTGCTAAGAAGACATTCAAATGCCTTCTTTCCCACTTTCTGGCACTCAGGTTTCTTTACACATCTGAATGATGTCTGTATTGCCAGGACTGTTTTAGGAACAATGTTGTCAAAGCAGTGTGTAGTGTTTAAAATACTGTAGCACTTAAAGCTGAGCATCATGTGTGAAACTAACAGTGATTATAGAGTTACCAATAATGATAATCATAGAACAAAAGTCAGTAATAAAGTAATTCAATGAAAAGTGATGTGAAATACAGATTAGCGTAAAGCTCTACTGAAGCAGATACATGATTACTAAAATAATAACAATAATAAATGATCATGAAAAGCAAAAAAGGTAACTGCATAAATATTTTGGGATTGTGCATTTTTGTGTCTAGTTATCAGGCAGAGGAGTGGTCTTTAGTCATGAATTTGATGACTTGAGGCTATAAATATATAGAGTACTACATTGCTGAAGTGCAGCTGCTAGGTCAACATACTGGGAGTTCCCTCTCTGTGCTGTAAAATGAATGCTTGTTTCTGGCCATAAGTGTGGACATAATAAAAATGTTCAATTTGTGGGCCATGCAAACCCATGTGGAATGGGTTCTTTTAGGATTAATATGCCTAATTTAGGTAATGCAATCTAAAATTATAGTCTTGGATGTAGCAGGAAGGCACATAACTTTTGTCTGCAGTCTCATATTGAGTGCATATGAAGTAAAGCGTCTGAAGCCATACCAAACATAACCTGTGTAAGAACAGCTTACTTTAACTACATCTCAGCTCAGTAGAGAGCACAGACATGGAATAGACTAAGAAACTAATTCAGCAACGCTGAGAGCATGATTTAAAGTTGAAACTTCTGAAGGTTTTGGTGAAACACATAAAAATGAAAGAATGTGCTCCATGAAGGTCTTACAGGTTCAAATGTCCTCGTACAGCAGTTGTAACTATTATTACATCACGTCTGGGGAAGTGAAAGCACACCTAGGATGCAAAATAGCATTGCTGAAACAATAGACATGGATTTTTCAGAAGAAAAAATCACCAACAATAAAATCAATACGCATTGCAGAAAATAATACGTTTAATCATGATGCTTATCTTAAAGGAAAAGACCTTTACAAAAGTAAATAAAATATGCAGGTCTATAAGGAACACTTACCTCTGGGGAGCATGAGTCACTGGAGTGATAGCTTCAGTAGAGCGCCCCCTGCCAGAAACGCATCAAAAGTGCATTTTTTTACAACAACTTTGCTTATCCTGTTTTATTAACTTAGGACTGGACACTTGCCTGTATTGACTTGGGACTTGACTGAGGACTCCAGTGATAAGACTTGAGACTTTGTTACTTCCAACTCAGCGGCTTGTTCCCACCTGTGGTATCAGGTATTACGTATCTTCGGATCTAGGTGTCAACACTGACTCTTTTTCAGGCTGTATCTTAGCTCAAGGGTATCTTTAGCCTGTGTGCACTGGGGATGTCTTCTCTGAGTGGACAACAAAGCTGTTTTTGTAAGCCTCTCTGGATAAGAGGGGCTACTAAATGCCATAAATGTAAATGTCACAGTAAGAGGAGGAAGTGTTGTGGTTTAGTGATAATGGTAGCGTGCCTAATTTAAAAGAAAGGGTCTTTGAAGGGTCCCTGAAATGGTCTTTGCAATTCAGTCAACGTCGCTAAAGGCCACTACACATATACACAGCAAGGTGTGAAAACACATGATGCATCCAGCTGATGGCAGTGATTCATTTTGGAATGTTAAAACCATTTATAGTCAATTAGATTCACATTCAATAAAGTATGCACTCATTTTTATTTGGCCAAAACAAAACTAAAACGACTTGGGACGTCTTCTACTGTGTAAATTGTTCCTCTTGTTACATTTATTTATGTATTAATGTATAGTTTAAAAGCATGGATTTTGGAATGTCACAAAGTTATCTCAATAATAAACTAAAGGCTCAAGCTGAAGTTCAGCAGTCTAGTCCAATTTAAGATCAAATGCAAAAGCTTGAAAGTACTAGTGTAAAATTGCATCATGAACTGGGCTGAAGCAGCTCATGATGCATCGACCCAGTTCACTCTAGTTTTGGAACATCAGAATAAATTATAATCGACTCTTAACAAAATGATAAACCACTCTTGCATTTGTCCAAAATAAACTTCTTGAGTTTTCAAATGTAAAAATCTGAATATTGTTTACATTGTCTTCTTAGAGAGTTTTTCTCACTCAAGTTCACTCAATTATTTTTATAAAGTGCTATTTGTTGTTGCAACGCAGATTTACAGAATCTGGGTCTGAGCCCCTATTGAGCAAGCCAAAGATAACAGGGGCCAAAAAAACTCCATAAAGCTGGAGGAGGAAATGTCAGGAGGAACCAAGACATGTAAGAGGAACCATCCGTCCCTGGTTGACACCAGATAGCAAGAGGGAATAATACAATATCACTATATAGATGACTGACACTAAAAGGCCTTAGTGTACAAAGGCCAGTTTCTAGTTAGCAAAATATGGATCAGTGAGAGTCTATAATTAGTGGCAGCAGTTTCTGTTGGAGTTTCTGTGAGTGGTTCTGGTTGGGGAGGGCACCACATGCAGGTAATCCACAGTGGACTGGTCTGGAGGACTGGAGTCTCTAGTTAACGGAAGTCAGATAAGATTAGAGCAACTATTACTGCTGGAATCTGTGCAAGTAGTAGTACTTTTGGTTAGGGGTGGGGGCACAGGTGGTCCCCAATAGGAGGAGGACGAGACCCCAGTAATAGCCAGGCTGGTCTAGGGTGCTGGTGACACACCAACCCACACAGACATTCACACACCCAACCCAACGACCCACACACCCAACCCAGCAACCCACACTCACACACACTCTCTCTCTCTCTCACACACACACACACACACACACACACACACACACACACACAAACACACAATACACCCACCTACCCACACGCAAATGGAAAAGAATCTCTTAAAAGTCAAATCACACATTCCTCATTATTTCCTCACTGCGAATTTCTGCACTGCTGGTAAAAAAGGCTTAATAGACAAAATACAAATGAAAGTAACGGCCCTCCCCAATCCTGTGATGCTTAACAAGGCTAATAAAAGTGTAGGCAGCTAGTGAGAAAGAGAACAGCACTGCAGGACTACAAGCTATAACAAACCTAAGCTGAGCAGAAACTGAAGAGCATTTTGGCCAATGAACAGACCAGTCTTGACAAACGGCAGCCAGCACTGTCAGGCAAGCAGTCAGTATAAATGCATATTCTCAATCCCTAAAGTCAAATATATCTGATGACATATGCACATGCACCCACCCACCCACACGCATACTCACTCACACACGCGCGCAAACACACACACACACACGCGCGCACATAGACACACTCATCTGCTGACGAGAGGCTTGCTGTGTTTGGATAGTGTCAGCAGGATTCTCCTAGCAGAAGTAAATTCAGTAATAGTTCTCTTGGCAGAACACAGGATTGTAGCATATTTATATATTCATCAATACAGCAGTGCAGAGCAATGGCTGAGCTCAACTGACAAGCGCTTGATTAGGAACGACACATGATCACACACCATGTGTCTGTGTGCTGAACTAGCTAGAAGAGCCTTAGACTGGACTTAGACCTCCAGTAAAATGCTGCTATTAAAATGAAATATGACATGAGAAATGTTATTCCATTATTGCTTAAAAAAAACAAACAAAAAACTAAAGCTCGAAGCCTGGGTCAGTGCATAATCTAAACTGATTTATTTGTTCAGTTAAGTATAAATAAACCTTTGGCTGTTTTTGTTTCTTACCAATCAAGACCCAGTTATGCTAATTCATCTTTGTGCAGGTCTCAGTGCTTCTCATTAGTCCACACATTACAGCAGATCAGCACATTGTCACGTTTCCCCTCTTCTCCCCAATGATGGCAGGCGCGATTGCAGACTTCCATTTTAGATTATTTTTATTTAAACAAGAAAACCAAAAGGCAGGAGGGCCCACAAACCAAAACTCAATGCTTCCAAAACCAAAGGAGTCAGGAGAAACACAAACATCAACATATTCTGACAGTGGACCGACAACTAAGGTCCATCTAAACTGAACTTAAATACTAAACACCATCACTCCTGAGTACACTGGCAGCTGAAACAAATAATTATTTAACTAAAACCCGGTGTGCTCAGGAATCTAGCGGCCGCCCACAGTCACTGTACCCAGGCCTGACACGCATGCTCAGCACTGAAGTTAACTGAAGTTAAAAAAGGCAAATGTCGGATTTATACTTATATATATATATATATATGGTATGCAAAAGTTTGCGCACCCCTGATAATTTCATGATTTTTCTAAATCATTGGTTGTTTGGATCAGCAATTTCTGTTAAATATATCATATAGCAGATGAACACAGTGATATTTGAGAAGTGAAATGAAGTTTATAGGATTTACAGAAAGTG
>JBBJLS010046337.1:0-13636 GCA_037577275.1 Bryconaethiops microstoma
AGAAATCTGGATCCAAACCTGTGTTCTTCTAACCAGCTCACAAAATATTGACTACTTTTTAGAAAAAAGAAATCTTGCTACTTTTTTACTGCTTTCTTGTTTGTTTGCATTTATTTTGTGTTTTTTTGCTAGCAGAAAGAAGCATACTGCTGATATAAATGACTTCAAACAATTTGCACAGGTGCCTAAGACTTTTGCAAAGTACCGTACATATTCCTCTTCTTTACATATATAATCATCTATACAGACACACTTCTGCATTTTAACGTACACATATTGTTTATTTTCTGGCTTTTCATTGTTAACATTAGAATAAAAACATAAAAGTGGCCTTTTCAAAGGTTGCACCTTTTATCCTCACCCCTCCCCCCCCCTCAGTCTAATAAATTCAGTGAATAAATGGAGCAGCAGAAAAGTGTTTTTCTGAAGGGTATGTGAACTTGCTTACCCTTGGAAAATGTTTCTATTCGCCAGGGGTGCCCAGATTCTTCACACGACTGAATATCCACCAATCCAGCCTGTGGCAGTTAAGCTCTGTCCATTAACACAGAAATTGTAGGTAGCGTTTCAGTCTGGACTGCTTTTTAAATTGGCTGCACTGTGTAACACAGTGCAGCCAATCAGAACAGATCTCATTTACATATATTAGTTTTGAAGACATAGTAATAGAAACGGTTTAATTCTAATGGATGAAGAGAGGCTGGGAAAGCAGGTGTGCAGAATTGAATTAGGACTGTTTTGTGAATAGTACATGTTACCACATCTGTGTGTGTGTGTGTGTGTGTGTGTAGTTAGTGAGAGCAGGTGTGACTTTGGTGATTTTATATAAATTCCTCTCTCAGGAGGAGTTGCTCCACTGTAATGCTTATGCAACACAACCCCCCACCACACACACACACACACTTCTTAGAGTAATAGACAAATGAATAAGTAGGTGAAGGGGGGCGGGGGTTAATAGCCAGCCGTGTGTTACTGCTGGACTTTTGTTCTTAACTAGGTCAGAGGAAGGGGTAGTGATGTGTGGATGTGTATGTAATAGTTATGTGGCCTCTATAAACACTGTTCCATTTCTTTAAAAATCTGAATTCTGTCCTCCAGGTAAGTCAGCCGGCCAATCAGAGCTAACCTGAAAGCAGAGCCAGAGGGATGGAGAGAGGAGGTGTTAATGGAGAGGTCTAAGAGATTTAATCACAGATATTTAAAGAATGAATTGAATAAAAATGGCCTCGGTAACAGTTAGTGATGTTTTAGGGTGGAGGGTTGGGGGACGCCGATTTTCTGTCAAAGTGAACGGGAGAGTTTCAGGCTCGGCATCCAGTCATACACACTGAACCTTCAGTGCTGAAAGTGCCAAATCTGAAGTTAGGGGTTGTGATCAGTTTAATGTGCGTTCGCATGTTTAGGAATTGTGAACTGTGTGAAAAAGCATTTCGTGCTCATTCTCTTTCACTCACTCTCACAGACTCTCACAGCTCCAGCATGCATTAGTGTGGTTATTACAAGACCTGCAAAATCAATCTCTCTCTCTCTCTCTCTCTCTCTCTCTCCTCTTTTTTTCCCTTGGCTTTCTCTCTCTCTCTCTCTCTCTGGTGGTAAGTGGAGGTCATTGGTAGCTTCAGGTGGGGTCATATTCATCTGAACAATGCAGTGGTAAATCTCAATCTAACACAGCCCGAACAGTGCTCTCTCCTCAACTGTTAACACTGCTAAAGATTCTTTGAATGTGCTGATATTCTCACTCTCAGGACTGTGTGAAATGTGTATCTCCATAAGGAAAATCATAAGGAATTCATATACATGCAAACCCACAGTGACGTGCCTGCCTCATTTCAGAACTCGGTGTTCATTCGGTCAACTCCACTGACCATATTGGTGTGCTGTGTAGTTTACAGGTACAGAATGTAGTCCGTGTGTTTCTCTGAATCATCTATTACCATCCTGTACTTGATTAGAAGTATGTAGTACTTGTCTACCCGAGCCGTACCCGTGCTGCTCGAAAGCGAGCTGCAGCCGAGGTGATCACTAATTTCACTCATTTTTGATTGGTGAAAAAATAAGTTGTCATGACAACAGCTGTCCACACAAAAGAACTAACAACTGGGAAGTCAATGAAGTACATGTTCTACTGAGTTGAAGATACATTTCAGTGAGTTTTTTTTTTTTTATTGCTGTGAGAAATGCAACAGTGTATTGCATTGCAAAACACTGCAAACAAGTTAACTGGGTCAGATATACATCACATGACAACAGTACCGAGAAAAAGACTACAATAACAAAAGCGGCTATGACAGAAAAACTTTCCGGTGGTTCGACTCTTTGGATGCGGTTTTGGGATGGCGACAGGCCAGGGAGAGAATTGTGCTGCTGGCGTGTCAGAAACACCTTTACTCAGCTAAAAGACGCAATAGAAGATCAAAGCGTGCAACAACTTCCATGCTATTGCAGCACAGTTCTTGTATACCTACGGAAAAGTGCCTTTAGAGTTGTAGGAATGAGTTTGAAGGGAAAGTCTGAGCGAGTGTTTCTTCTCGTTTTGTTTCTGCAGGTGATTACTTTGGTATCCTGATGGAGCAGAAGGTGACGGCCTTCCCCTTTAATGTCATGGATAATCCGATGTACTGGGGCAGCACTGCCAACTACCTCGGCCTGGCCTTATTGTGAGTTGTCCCACTGTGTGTGTGTGTGTGTGTGTGTGTGTGTGTGTGTGTGTGTGTGTGTGTGTGTGTGTGTGTGTGGTCACTATAACACACCTCGCATATACCCGGCCACAAAAAAAACATCTGAATTAGAATGAAAAGAGAAATGTTTTGTGCATTTTCAGGATAAATCATGAGAAATCACACACAGCTCCACAGCCAGGGCTTCTCTCCAAAGCTTTTTCTTCATTTATATTTTATCTGCATCAACACACATTAGCTAATTTGAGTAAATAAAGCCGAAAACAGATGCTGCAGAAGCGGCTGCAACACAGGGCTGAGCTGCCAACACAAGCTTTTGGACAAAATGCAGATGTTTGTTATAAAGGGTCCAAACCACACCCCATCAACCCAACAACCCAGTAAGCCATCATACTCATCTTCATGACCCCTTCAAAACCTGTTGATCGTTTATTCACCGTGACCACAATCCTCAAAATAAATCCCTTTTAAGTTTGCCCCTGACCTTCACTGTGCTGCTCGAGCCTGACTGCTGCCTGTTTCGCTACTGAAGCACAGACACTGCCAGTGCATTGCCACCGAAACTGTGAAATCTGAGCAAGTTTTTGTTGTGTGCAATTTTCACTCGATAACAGTACTGTTCCTTCATTGATTCCAGTGTTAATTTCCACAGACGCTGGTTAAGTGCGTAGTCCTGTTTTTGGGAAGATATGTCATGAGGTGAGTAAGCCTGCTGAGTAGAACTTGGTTTCTTTGGTATCTGTCTTTCTAACTGTGGCTTCTTCAAGTACCCATCAGTGCAAATCAGGTTCCTGCAAGCATATTTCATCCCAGGTGGTTAGAGACAGTGTCGAGGGACAAACAGGAGTATTTTGGTTTTCTAGCTGTGTGAAGCTCTCGGCTCTGTGAACTGTGACTCTGCTTTTCTATCGATGATGTCATGGCTCTGTATGCAGAAAGAGTAACTGCTCTTCACTGCACTTTGCATGTGGCAGCGATCAGAAACAGAGCAGTTCTCCTGTCCGATCGAAAGCAACCTTTATCTCCGCTCTCATGGAAGAACAGCGCAGTATAAAGGCCAAACCAGTGGACCATTAGTGTCATGCCTTATTCCACAGCCAGCCGCGCTCACCTAGGTATAATTATGACTAATGTGGTGAAGCTAAGGCCTGAGCTTAATGAACCTCTTTGCTGCGGATCAGGGATCCGAGTGTAGTTTTACTAAGCACAGGATCTCAGAGGGATGAGCGTGGAGAAGATGCATTTGAAAGCCGCGTGCAAATGTGTGTTTATGATGGTTTTTTGTTTTTTTACAACTCTGGAGGACTTTCTTCCTGAAAACCGAGCATGTGCCTGCATGTGGTCGCCATAGCAACAACGGCCAAACGTCTGCTGGTGACTGACTTGCTGGGTTGCTAGGCAGCCACTGCTGGAGCAGCTGTCCCATGGCCTCCCAAACTCTTCTCTCCCCCTTTTCTCTTTTCTCTTTCTCCTCCTCGCCTCTCTTTCTCTCCGCTCCTCATTCTGATCGATCGGACCGGTCGCCCGGGCAGCGGCCGCCCCATTCTCGTGCGTCAGAGACCCCGCGATGTAAGAGACTGGCTGCTTGGTGTGCGTAAAGGAAGTGTTTCACGTGTAGCCCACTGCCCATCGCATGCTTGATGATGCAGCCCGCTGTGCCGATGGCGTGTGTTTGACTGAATGAGCTGGTTTTTGGGGGGTCTGCATTTAGACGTGATGACAGACCACCACCAGTGGGACTTCTGAAGTTCTCAGTCCTGTGTTTTTATTGTTTCCTCTTTTGGTTTTCCAGGAAAAAAAACTAATCTCAGCCCAGTTAAGGGCCCCGATACGTGCTTACTCAGTCACGTCTCAGTGCTGCAGAAATGTTTCATAATTCTGTGTGCTTGTGGAGTTGGTGTGTTACATACAGTACCATGCAAAACACCTGAGGAAATTATATTTAAAACCTGTTTAGATGAGCAGTATATAGTTTTTAAAAGCTGATATTAGGATGTATATAAATAATAGGAATACCTCAAATACCCGGTTCAGCTCAATCTATGTTTCTTCAGAATAAATTAGGAGCTGCTGGTGGAGTTTTACAAATCCATGCAAAGACTGGAGGCTTCAAGGTGAAATCTAGATCCAAACCAGTGTTCTAACCAGCTCTTTTTTTTTTTTGTTTTACAAACAAAACAAATATTGGTATTATTTAATGCTTTCTTGTTTGTTATTCTAATATTAACCTGTGTATTTGCTTGCAGAAAGTCCCGTACTGCTCAAATAAATGGCTTTAAACATTTTGCACAAGGGCCTAAGAGACTGCACCCTCAAAAGTGTGTATACCCCATTTGTGCGATCATGCCAGTCGGTTTAGGGTAACTGCTAAGGGTAACCTGCTGGAGTTCGGGTCGCCATCCCGGTAAACACACCACTCTACACAAGGGTAAATGGCTTTGAACAGTTTACACAGGAGCCTAAGACGTATGCACAGTACTGCATGGTGCACTTTAGGCATGCCTATTCAGCTTATAGCAGTTTAGCTCCGCCCATTCAACCTACAACCATTTAGTCCTGTCCACTCAGTATACAGCAGTTTAGCCTCGCCCATTCAACCTATAGCTCTTCAGTCCTGCTCATTCCTTTTGAAATGATGCAGTGCTGTTTCTGCAGACAGTAAATGAAAATGTTAGGTGAGGGCAAAAATCAAGAAGTTTTTAAATGATGTACACCTCTAATGTACACCTATAATGAAGAGCCCTCCACTACAGCTTGAGTTTATCCTGAGTTGAGAGTCTTATATTACCCTCTACACTTTACTACACTCATCACTCACTATTTAGTTTTAGTGAGGTTTGATAAGTGAGGTTTGATAGGTCAGTCATTTTAATCTTATTACTTTTTAACACTCTGCACTGAGTGCAGTTAAGGACTAACTCTGCACTTCATAACAAACCCTGCAGTTGGTGAATGCTCTTTTAATCAGCATCCCTCTTCCCAGCCCTCTCCTTTGCTCCCTTTCTTCAGTCACCTGCTGATCCTTGGACCATTGTGACACACCTGCTGACCTTCGGACCACTCTGACCCACACTCCTCAGAGCTCACCCGGTTCCATGTCCCTTATTAACAAGCTGCTTAGCGGAGCCCCTTATTTCACACAGAGCAACGTGTTTCATGGCTCTTTGTGCACGTTGCTACTGCCCAAAACCCCCCCCCCCCCACTCCCAGAAGAGTCACCTTGGGAACTAGGGGTGTGGGTGTGTTTGTTTTTTTTTTTTTTTTTTTAGTGACTAGAAACGATGAACAACAGTAAATAAACATGGCAAGAAATGGTTCAGCAGTGTAACAGATCTGGTTCCTCAACTATCCTGGATTGAACTGTTTGTTGTAGCGCTCAGGTCACGACACCAGCAAGCGTGTTTTCCCCGATATCCTGAGGGACCTGGTGCAGTCAGACAGACGAGCTATTTTAAGTGACACGTTTAATCCACATGTATCATTTTCTACATCTATGTCCCAACAACAGTGAATCTGTTTGAAATGTGAACGGAAAGGTCCTGTCCTTCGCTGAACTCTGGCCTTATTTCCTCATTTGACCCTGCTTGTGTTATTGACACCGGAAAGGCAGATACAGGAGAGCGTAAGGAATGAATATATAAACTGAAGCACAGCCACTGACAGAACTGTCTGCACTTTCAGGCTGCTGTGTGTTTCTACCCTCACACCAGGCACGTGCAGTGGGGAGCTTTAGAGGCTCAAGCACCTGCCTCTTTTCCCATGGCGCCCTCCTCCCGACCCTTCCTTCTTGGGCCCTCCTCCCGACCCTTCCTTCATGGCGCCCTCCTCCCGACCCCTTCATTTAAGATGCTCTCCTACCGACCCCTTCATTTATGATGCCCTCCTACCGACCTCCTCCTTCATGGTGCCCTTCTACCAACCCCTTCCTTCTTGGTACCCTCCTGCTGACACCCACATTCATGGTGCCCTCCTGATCCCTTCGTTCATGGTGCCCTCCTGCAGACCCCCCCTCTTTCACTGTGCTCTCCTCCTGATCCCTTCATTCATGGTGCCATCCTCTTGCCAACCACTCCTCTTTCATTGTGCCCTCTTCCCAACTCCCTCCTTCATGGTGCCCTCCTACCCCCTTCTTCCCAATTAACAATACTTGTGTCTTACCAAACATTTTGCCCTTGACATTTTGCGCCCCTCCAAGTGTACCCAAACGACCCTGTTTTTTGGAGATCAGAGATGACACTGCGAAACTAGGCTGAGGGGTTTTTATTAAAGGACTGAGCCACACTGGAATTCACTGTGAGTGACAGTTACAGCTTTCGCAGTCATTCCCAAAGAGAGCCCTATCCTCTTCGGAATTAATCCTCCACAGGAATGATAAGGTTATTTGTATAGTCATCAGAATAGTCACCATATTGCCATTTTATCAGTGTAATGAATGGACACAGTTCTGCCTGTCCATCTGTAGAAAAGGCTGTGTGAATGTATCCAGACACACTTTATCACCTCCATTTCGATCGGAAGTTTTGTGTTCTGATCGGGGCATGACAGACAGAATTTACCCACGCGAGGGGGCCCACATCTGAGAGTGACGCGGCCGAGGTGGTGTGTCTTGTCTCCGTGTCTTTTCATAGAAAATAAATACACTGATGTCTGATGGTATTCTTGTGTCCAACCCACGGGCGGCAATTACATGTGATCCAAACTCCTCCTCCGTTCTTCCTTAGTCGTCGTCAGATTCGGAGGAATAGAGTATGATTCTGCACTCCGAAGACGTCACATGGTCTATTCCCCTGTTTGTGTTGAGGATATGATTCAGTACACTGAGCAGGGCGACTAAACATAGAAGCCTCATTATCATCCATATCGACGTCAAATCTCATTCATGCAGCATCTCGTTAACATTGCGCGTATTAAAGCCTGTCGATTACTTTTGATTACTCTTGCTATTACTGTCAGACGCTGCAATATTCCTACCCGTCACTTAGTTGTTTTTTTTTGGTAAGTCTCTGAACAGTCAAAACATGATAGAAGCGTCTGCTGCACAATTTATCGTCTTTTAGTCGCTATGACGATATCAGTCTGCAACACTGATACCACAGAAGGCTGCAGTATGCAAAGGAGCCTCAAACCAATCACAGTGTTTCTGATACTGTGGTTGTCAATCAATTTTTTTCTTTTTGTTACCCATTATATTTGTGTGGGTTTGTGTACCAAAAATATTCATAATTCATCATAATCATTCTCACTCAACCATTTCCAGCCTCTCTTTATCTCTTGTAATTAAACAAGCTTTAAGATTGATTTATAAATAAACACAAATATAACAGAGCTCTTTTCTGTTTGACTGTCTCGTTATGCAGCATTTTCAAAAAGGAGCATGGGCCTTTTATCAGGAATGGGCTGCAAGTTTTACAGCTTAGTTTCCATACATGGCCTGTATGGATGAGGGAGTGAACATACATTTTGAAACTTAAGTACAGTCCTACTTTAAGTTTCTAGCGACTTACTGTTGGCTTCAGACACTGGTAAGCGATCTGTATTATTAATGTGTGATCTTAGTTCGGCCTTTTTTACGCTGTCAACCATAAAATCCTATTTTGATAGTTTAACCCACTTAGTAGGCTCAGCTTTAGCGTGGTTTTCATCTTACCTAGCTGATAGGAGTTATTCAGTTTGTGTAGGTGAGTTTGTGAGCCAGTGTCTCGCTACCTTGTGGGGTCCCCCAGGGTTCTGTTCTTGGGCCTACCCTTTTTTCATTGTATATGCTTCCATGAACTCACATTATGAGTTCTTTTAAGGACATTTCTTATCATTTTTATGCTGATGGCATTCAGCTTTATTGTTCTTTTAAGCCCTAACATTTGCACAATTTTGCTTTCTTTGTGGACAGTCTGATGAAGACTAAAAATTGGCTTTTAACCAACAACTGAAAACTTCATTCTCAGAAAAATAAGCTTCTAATTTTTGCCTGTCCTGACCTGTACGCGACTGTTAGACAAAAGCTTACATTACCCTCTAGATTCTCACGGGTCTTTCTGCATAACTTAGGTGTTGTTTTGAATTTTGATGCTCATTTGAGTTCTCTTAGTTACTCCTGTTGTTTTCCATTTAAGAATCTTATGAGTTAAGGTCTGTTGTCTCTAAGACTGATATGGAAGAGCTTATGTATGCTTTAATCACATTACGCAATGACTTCTTTTACTCTTTTTACTTGTCTGCTTTAATCTGGTTTGACTCTCCTTCAAGTTATTCAAAATGCTGCCAAAAGTCGCTACCACAAATGGACTCGCATCGCTCCTATTTGACTTTCTCTGCATTGGCTCCCAATGGAATTTAGGATACAGTATAAAATCCTCATTCTCACTTATAGAGCCTTATATGATCAGGCTCCTGATATTGTGGACCTTCTGCAGCTTTATACCACTAGTCGAGGCTTGAGATCCACCCAAAAAAGCCATCTTTCTGTGCCTCGAGCCAGGCTGAAGATGCATTGGAATCGCTCTTTTCAGTCTGTTGCGCCCAGACTGTGGAACAGTCTCCTGCCAGCACTGAGATTGGTGCAATCAGTTGAACAGTTTAAGGCTCACCTTTTTTAGACAAAGCCTTTGGGTAGCTTTTATTACTTGTATTATTTGTTATATTTTACGTTCTGCATTTAATTGGAATTTTATTGTTCAGTGCTTTGTGACGTCTGTCTGTAAAAAGCGCTTCACAAATAGCCTTTATTTACTTACTTAGAGCCCTGTTAGGAACTCAGTTCAAAGTGTTTTCCAGGCAGGTTGTTGAGTGTTTAATATGTCAGTAGGGTGAGGTCTGGTCAAGAGGGTGTTCCGGCACACCCCTGAGTTCCTGATGTCTTCTCAAGAGTGGTATCCCTTAATGGAACAGGATTGTAAAACTTTTTCCTGGTAGGACTGCCAGGAAATTCACATTATTCAGGCTCTGATGTCAATGTGTTGCACTGCAAACGCAAAGCTAGAGTGAACTTAATGCAGAGTAAACTTTGCTAGGAAGTCGAGCTGTGATGTTTGCTCGCTGTCTTAACATTTAGACTGGGTTTCTGATGAGTGTTTTGAGGTGTGAAGGGTTATTAGGTCATAAAGGTGAGACTCTGCCCCGGCACGTTTGAGATGCGTGGCTAGAGGCGAATATGAATCTGTAATTAATGTCCCGTATTTTCTGTCTGCTGGTGTTTCCATCTTCAGCTGAAAGCTCAGCGCAGCAACGTGATTTCGGAACTTCTTTACAGGTTTACAGGCCAAACTATCTCCAAATCACAAAGAGTACACATGAAGCAACGTGGCGTGCAGAAAGCCTCTTACAGGAGACCCGATGATGAAGTGAAGAACTATTTTTTATGTTTGTTTTCTGTAATGGATTTAGGACTTTAGGACCTGCATGAGGTGATTTGTGAGTCTAGAGCTCAAAAAACTCTAGAACCTTAGGCTAGGACAGAACTGGAGCTGCAAGTTTAAATTAGAACTGCTTAATTCGTCGAGTATCAAGAGTGCTGAGTGATTGGTAAGAATGCTGTTACTGTGTTGTGTACAACAGAGTGTGATGTCCACAGAAAGTGGAAAAAATAGAGTTGAAGAGTGTTGTTTGCTCTTTGAAATGCTGCTCAGAGTTAATATGTGGAGAATTTAATATGTCTGTTGTAAAACAGCCTTTTTTGCTGTTCTCTCTGACAACCTCATTTCTCAGATCTCTGCTTCTCTGAGCTCCACGTTGTGTGAACAGTCCAGAGACATGATTCTCTCAGCTTTAGAACCATGGCGAATATTTTCAAGCATGTAAAAGGAATATCGGTGAGCGGCGGCCAGCTAAAACTCTCAGGAAGCAAAGGCGACCAAGACAACACGTGCGAAGGCTGCCCGCAGTAGTCACTACTCACCACCAAACAGGTTGTTGGGGTCAATATTAGGGTAGTTTTCTCCTCTGGTGATGGCTTGCCCTGTCATGAATCTCTCCAAGTAACAAAGTGTGTGTGTGTGTGTGTGTGTGTGTGTGTGTGCGTGTGTGTGAGAGAGAGAGCGAGCGTCATCTGCAATCCGATCAGCAGCTGAAGTGCGACTTTTAGTGTTTGAAGGTTGCATAACAAAGGCACCCCCTGTTTAGTGCTGTGCTGGCGTGTAATGTGGTGTTCCAGATATGTTGTCCAGTAGAGCTCAACAAATGAATGAAGAGAGTAACACTGAGTCCAACACGGTAAAGACTTGTATAATTGTTTACATTGTGTGTTTTTTATTAGATTTGTTTCAGCCATTTCATGTGTACTTGCCCTAGGGTCAGGGCTTACTGATGTCCATGATACGGCCAAATCCATTTCACATGACAGCATCACATCAGTATACAGTAAACCCCCATGAATTCACGGTTCAGAGTTTGCGGCTTCAGTCATTCAGTCACCGAATTAATAATTGTTCGCGGAAACCGCAGATATCCTCCGCAATTTTTTTGCTTTTATTTGTGGCAAATATATAATTTTTCATGCATTTTAGTACTCCATTATTAAGAAAAATATAATTGACTAATTTTGTAACAAATAACGTAAATTCAGCTACATTTCCATATGAAATATAACTGTATACATTTTTTAGTAAAGTCAAGAGAACACAAAGAAAGCGCGTCTTGAGATTGCTGTACTTGGAGGCGAGAACGTTATTCATTTCTCCTTGCTGCTGATTGGTTGCTGCCCTGTGACGCATGTCTGGCAGCAGCAGTCCATCATTCCTGCATCAGAACAGTTTCCCACGTGGAGCGTCTCGAGTGTTTCTCTGAGTGTTCTCGTGTTTTTCGTTTTGTTCTTCTTAAAAACCTGGAATTTTTATTACTGTAAATTAAATTATTACTGTATTTACCTGCTTATACCAAAGAAAAAGACGGCGCATACCAGAGAAAACGTGCGTGCATGAATTACAGTACAGTCTGTACAGGGGTGACACCGGTATTTACATTCTAGCACTGCGGGAGTTAAGTGTAACCTGTACAGGGTGATGGGTAATGTATTAAGCTGTTTTGAAAGTGAAACTAAAGTGTTTTGGGAGCATATTTTGGGGCATATTTAGGGTTTACACTATAAATATAGGCATTTTTATTTATTTATTTTTTTACATCACAAATTCGTGTTTTTTCACTAAACGCAGGTGCTCTTGGAACGTAACCCCCGCGAATTTTGGCGGTTTACTGTAAGCGTTTATATGGGCACCCCTCATCCATATGGGCATACTTGCTTGCAGGATCCATCCTGGCCTTGTGGTGGATTTCAGACTCATGGCCTTATTTTTTTTAAATATCTATGGTCCAACTGGTCTACTTTCTCACAAGACCATCTGGTGGCCGCCTGCGCCCACAATACGAACATATTGGCAGCAGGGAAAGGCCAAGGATGCAAGCTGACATTCTTTTAAGCTGGAGTGCTACTGACCACCTCCACACTCGCATCCAATTAACCTACTTCTCATCTCTCCCTCCTCCAAGAAAGCAGGAAGGGCTGTTTGTTAGATCACACTGCCTTCAGAGTGTGTCACAGAGGGCAAGACGGAGGGACTGCGAAGGAGGGCGAGACCCAGATTTGGGCCGCACAGGAGGAGTTTTAGCTTCATAATAAACTGATAACGAAATGCCCCAGTCTCACTGTCCTTCGCTCTTTATTGTATGTGTTTATTGTCAGGCCTGATAATCAAATGACAAATTCCAGCAGTGTTATTGTTCATGAATTTCTACTGCTGGAGGGTGTGCAAGTTTGAGCAGAATCATCCAAACCTGACAAATTAAATAATTATAGACACTCTCAGTAATATCAGTAACAGAAGCACAAAGAATCAGTAATAACCATCTGGTCACTCAGTTTGAGGACAGTGCTGTCAGTGCTGTTCATCCAGTAACATAGGTTGACCTGCTGATCTTGTGTTTAGTCACTTCGCTGCAACCTGGGCTTTCACACAGGTGTGACATTTGAGAACTTTGTGGGTCTCTCCTGTCACCTGCTACAGCCATGGCAGAGCCCCGTTTTTCTTTGTTTGACCAAAACCAAGGTGAAACATCTAAAAAAAAAAAAAGGATTCTTTGGGAAAACCATAGGGTATTAGTCACCAGACTCCACTACTAATATGCTGACCCACTTACTTTACACTAAAGCATATGATCTAGACTTCCATGGACCTCAGTTTACTGAGCTGAGTGAGTTTATAGGAGGATAGATCACCATTACATTATATTACATTACAGTACTTTACATTCATTTGGCAGATGCTTTTATCCAAAGCAACTTTGAAGAAACTCTCAACCTCAGGGCTGTGGGAGAGCTAAGTGCTAGATCTTTAATTAGTGCAAGAAGATGTAGACTTAATCAGAAGAGTGTGATTCATGATAGATAAGTGCATCAGGAGAGGAGGTGATCTCTGAATAGATGAGTCTTCAGGACCTTTTTGAAGATAGAGAGAGATTCTGCTGCTCTGGTCACCTTAGGCAGCTCATTCCACCAGCAGGGAACCGTGACTGAAATAAATCTAGACTGGGTTTGCCTTGTGTGTAGGGGTGGCAGAGCCAGACGACGTTCCTTGGAGCAGCGGAGGGAACAAGTAGGAACATAAGCCTGAATGATAGAATTAAGGTAGCTGTGTGCAGACCCAGGTGTCATTCTGTAGGCAAGAGTTGGTGACTTTTCATTTCATTCAGGCAGCTCTGGGTCGCCAACGTGGGTCAGTTAGCACTGGGCTGACATGCAATCTTTTGGGTTCGGTGAAAACCAGCTAAGCTGCTGCCATTTCAAGAGTTGGTGAGCATCTTACTTGGTGGAGGAACTACCATGGCCCACCAGATTCAGCATTCAACACGTTTAGTCTAAGCCAGGCGTCTCAAACCTGTCCAGAAAGGGCCGCTGTGGGTGCAGGTTTTCATTCCAACCAAGAAGGAGAAGCCACACCTGAGTAACTGAAAACCAAGACCAACTGATTACA
>JBBJLS010046348.1:0-13635 GCA_037577275.1 Bryconaethiops microstoma
ATCTGAGGAGAGACGATGTGTGAGAACAGAAATGTGCGAGTTTCTGAAGGCAGTAGAGTTTAAAGTGTTCCTCTGTGTTGAACTGGGATAAAACTCTCCTCACATTTTCCGTTCTCACAGCCTGGAGACCAAGCAGTAACGGTTACTATGGTAACGGGAAACACTTCTCAGCCGGCCAATCAGCGGATCGCTCGTGTGAACTTTTACCAATCGTAGTAAGGGGGTAGGGTTTATGGAATACAGGTGGAATTTAAAGCCGCATTGATCAGGTGGTTCTAATGTGAGCCCCCTGTAGTCCAGATGGGGGCGCTAGTTCTGTAACTGTGGTTCAAAACAGATAAAGCGGAGAAGCAGCAGCAGCAGCAGCAGCAGCTTCAGTTTCACAGTGTTTTTAGAGAAACAGGAGCTGAAGGTAAAGGTATTTTTACACTTTTACACTGTGTTTACATTGTGTTTACACTGTGTTTAACTCATTTTACAGAAATAGAGAAGGAAACAGGAACTGTAGTTAAAGAGATTTTTTTAAAATACACTTTTTCACTCTGTTTGCACTGTGTTTAACTCCTCTTACAGAAATAGAGAAAGGAACAGGACCTGAAGGTAAATAGATTTTAACTTTTTTACATTCTGTTTACACTGTATTTAACTCCTCTTACAGACATAGTTAGATAGAGAAACAGGAGCTGAAGGTAAAGAGTTTTCTAACACTTTCACTCTTTTTTTTAATTTTTTTTTTTTACACTGTGTTAAACTCCTGTTACAGAAATACATAAAGGATCAGGAGCTGGTGAAGAGCTGATTTGGTGAGTATTTTTTCTATTCTTCTTCACATCCAGTTTAGTCTTGAACATTTAGCTCCCAATTTTCTCAGATACGCCTGATCTTAACTTATTTTGTGTGTAAAGCACACCTGTCCACCACCATGGGACGTCCTTTGACAGCTCTTTGGTCTTGCCCATGGTGGTGGACAGGTTGGAATGGAAGAAACTGATTATGTGGACTGGTGTGCTTTACACACACAATGAGTTAAGATCAGGAGTATCTGTAATTGATAGATTGATTGTAATCTGTGTTCAACATGGGTACATAGCCAGTCCAGAGCCAGAAGTCTGGCTGGGTTTTAGGGGATCAAATACCTATTTCACTCAATGACATGCAAATCAGTTTATCTTTTAACTTTTATGTAACATGTTTTTTCTTGATTTTTGGTTGATATTCTGTCTCTCTCCATAAAAATGAAACGACTTCATAAATTAGGGACTGTTCATTTTTTTGTAAGTCAGCCAACTTACAAATTCACGGGGGATCAAAATTATTTCCCCCACTCTATAAGCTTTAGTCATACTATTGTATTAGCAGCAAGTGGCTAATAGTTGAATGGTAATGATTCTTTAAGGGAAAAGTGACCATTCTATCATACATGAACACACCACAGCACACAGTGTGAACAGCACAAAATTCTTCTCTGCATTTAACCTATTCACCAAGTGAAGCAGTGTGTGGGGACGGTACCTTGCTCAAGGGTACCTCAGAGGTGCATTGCAGTCTTGGGAATCGAACCCACGACTTCATGATTGCATGACTGATTTACTTACAATTACAATAAACTTTTCCTAATTATACCAAGAACACAGGGAGTTTACAACTCTCTGACCCCTGAGTGGACACTTCTAAACGGACTTTGTTCATGATGTCGTCTGAAAAGTTGAAAAGCCCATAAAAATATTACGAGGACGACAAACATCTTTGATTTGTCTGGAACACTCCAAGGAATCGAGCCAGTCTGTGTTGTCTTGATGTCTTTTTCTTCTTCTACTTCTTCCTCTTCTCTTAATACCTGGCGTACATGGCATGGGGTGTGCATCATTGCCTCCTGCAGGTTAAAACAAAACATTTGATCTATGCAGATGATAAAAACGTTTATTTTTCAGATACAGACTAGGAAAATGAGATGCTTTGGTCCAAGTCATGACTAGTTGAGTTACGACTGAGTCCAAAGAGATCAGCGAATAAATAAAGGCTTTCTAACCTGCACACATGACCTCTATAAACACTTACACGTGGAAACACATTTTGATAACCCCACTGTAACTAAAAAGTGACGTTTGTTATTATTTATTGATTGGAAATCAGTTGAAAGTGCCAGTTTTTGATTTCCTCTGTAGAACAAAGTTTTTAATCAAAATATTTCACTTATTGCCAATATCCAGGATCTTCTCAGAGACACTGAATAAGATGAGATAAGATAAGAAAGAACTTTATTCATCCCGAGGGAAATTCTTTTGTCATAAACAAGCTCAATGCAGCAAAGGGAACAAGAGGAATAAAGATATACAGTAAGAATTTAAAAGAAACGAACAGTAGAATAGTGCAAATAATAAAAAATAAATAAATAAAAAAAAACTTGTATGTAATTGTGAATGTAATTTCACCTTCAAATTAGCAGTGCATCCTAGAACTTCAGAACTTTTGACACCCATTATTATTGGATCATTTGCCGGTGGTGGTGGTGGTGATGATGACTGTAGTAATAGTAATGATGATAAAAATAATACTTAATAGCTGTCACTTTTCTAGCACATTATAGCCAGGTGGCACAAAGTGCTTTACACTGTGATAAAGTACAAGAAAAATGAAACACTTGAGTATTACAAATGGCACTACAGAATAAAACATTAAAAACAAGGATTGAAAAGACACAAACCTAATTTCTGGATAGTTGGGACATTTTGTAAAACTCAGTCATTTCTTTTTTTTTTATTCACTTGAAGCTTTATTTAACTATCAAAAGTACAAAGATGCAATTTCTAATGTTTTGGCTGCACAAGCTGATTGTAAACAAATTGATTTGTCTGTTTGTTTGAAGGGAAAAATAGAAGAATATTGGTTTTGTCCTCGTAATAATTTATCAAGCAATTTGATCCTGTAAAAATGACTAGTATATGCTACCATGCCTTGTTTTATTACTAATAACTCCTGTCCATTAGAGATCGAGACCTGAAACATTGGCATAACATTAGTAAAAGACTGTATTTGAAGAAAAAAAAACATGCTACCATATGGGTTTAAAATTGATTTATATTACCTTCAATATTACTCTCTTGTTTAGGAGTTTTGGACTTTTTTCTAAATCTAGAGCCTTATAGAAAAACACATGTTATGCTATACACTTATACTGTGAACATATTTGTCTTCAAACCTACATAATTTGGTGAGGCAAGGAATAATGCTTTTCAAGATATTTGTGCTCAAACATGGCTTCCTAGAAAATGCAATATTGAGAGTGTAAAACAATTGAATGTAAAAGGCCCAAAAACACAACATTGGAATTGAACAAAAATATTTTGACTTAATTTTATTTTAAGGCTCCTTTCAGACTGAAGAAACAGCACATACGCCAGGGCTGTTGCATTAATAAATGACTCTATTCTGCAATAATTTTTACTACTGTGCAATTCCCTGTGGATTAATGACTGTGAAATACAAAAAAATTTTAACTTTCATGGTCAACTGTGAATGCTGCTAACCCTACTTTTCTTGTTTATTCTTATATACAGTAGTTTTTCTTGTTTTGTAATTCACAAAATATACTAAATACTTTTATTTATTTTTATTTTATTTCTCTTAAATTTATCTTAAACTTTCTGCTCTCTTTTACTTACATGGAATGAGTTTGCACACAATTTCGTTATTCTTAAAGCACAATGACAAATATTTCTATTTCAGGCTGCTCAAGGACACCTTTCAGACAAGTAAACCAGAGAAGATAATAAATAAACACAATAAGAGTGTAAGTCTAGAAATGGGTGCAGATTAGGAACAAGATCAAAGAGGGTAAGCATGTTTGAAGAGAGAATTTGAAAGTTAGAAGTGAGTCTGTGCTGCAGATTTCTTGAGGGAGGGAATTCCAGAGACCGGGGACAGCATAGCTAAAGGATCTAAATCCCATGGTAGACAAACAAGCAGAAGGTGTAGCAAGTAGAATGGTAGAGGAAGATCTGATTGCATAGGAGGGTGTGTAGATGTGTAAGAGATCAGAAAGATACGTGGATGCCAGGCTATCAAGAGATTTGAATGTTAAAAGCAAAATCTTCAAATCAACTCTATTTAATTGGAAGCCAATGAAGGTTGAAAAGGACTGGAGTGAAGTATTTCATGGATGAAGTTCCGGTAATAACAGGGACACAGAATACTGAACCAACTGAAGTTTATACAGAAGCTTGTAAGTGAGGTTGGCTTATACAGGATTACTGTATAAGGATAGCAGACTGGTTGAAATATGCAGACTGGTTAATGTTATTAATGTGTGCTTTAAAGGACAGAGTACCGTTGAGGATATCACCCAAGCTCCTAACCTGAGAAGTAGGAGAAACTATTGAACTGTCAGTTGTCAAGAAAAAACAGTCATTTTTGGCAAGAATATATTTTGTACCTACAAGAAGGACTATTAAGTTAGAATTTCAAGAAGGCAGTCAAAAAGAATTGAGGGTGTAAGGGCAGAGTCAGGCTTGGTAGACAGAGCTGGTTGTCATCAGCAATGTAGTGAAACTGAATGCCAAAATTCCTGAAGATATTGCCATGGGGAAGAAAAAAGATAATAAATAGAAGAGGGTCCAAAACAGAAACCCGAGGAACACCACTAACTGAAACTGCTGAAATAGATTATCAGTAAGATGCGAATGCACCTGTGCTACTTTATATTTCTCAGATTACTTTGGATAAAAATAGTAAATCCGAAATTGGTATCACTGGAATTAGCACCAGATTTCTTTAAAACCAGAGTTATTGCAGCTTTTTTTCTAACAACTAATTTCATACAGATGAATGTATGAAATTAGTTGTTAGAGATGGAAGAGAAGGCAGACACACTTTAACCACACATGCAGCAGGTGGATCTAGCCAGCAGGTAGAAGATTGGCTTTTTTAATAAGATCAGTGATTTCAGAGACAGTTGGAAGTTTAAAGAGAGAGAAAGAATTCAGGCACAACTTGGAGGAAGCTGGATATAAAGAGCTGTCTGCCATGTTTGTTGATGTGGTCATATGCTGGTGAATATTGTGAATTTTGCATTAAAGAAATTCATGAAAGTATTACATTGTTCTGTAGAGTAAAACTTAGGTGAAAAGGTTTCAGGCGGCTGAATAACATTACAGTGGCATAAGAGGCTCTGGTAGTCCCAAAACTTATTCTTATAGACAAGCAGGTGATTTATAATACATTTTATTATTAACAAAACCAGTTTTTGCAGACAGATGTTTCAGGCTGCGTCCTTTAGTTTTAAGCCAACGCAGCTCGGGTGTACCAAGGGGCAGGCTAGGTCAAAGAAACAGTCTGAGATCAAAAGTGTCCAAGACGGCTATGTAGCCTATTGTTGGGGAAACCAGTTTTTCAGTTAGAACTAGTAGTCAATTCCACTATAAAAATATAGGTATGTCAGTATTCCTTAATTTACGAAATGGGCACATTGGATGCAGTAGAGTCATTAATTAATTGTGCAAAAATGCAAGGATTGTGATGTTACTTATTGCAGTTACTTATTGGCATCAAAAGCTGCAACAGAATTAAACGTGCAGTGAATAATAAATAAATGGGATCCACTGTGAGTTTTATGAGGGCGTGGTAGTTGGGGTGTATATGATCGAGTGTATATGTGTGTATATACAGTTTTAGTAATTCAGTTCTGATTCATCAGTCTAATGGCCTGGGTGAAGAAACTGTTTCCCATCCTTGGCAGTGAAGTCCTGTGTGCTGTAGCAGGAGGAAAAGGAAAAGAGGGTGTGAGATGATTGTGTGAAGTCATCCACAGTGCTGGCAGCTTTGCAGATGCGGCATGTGGTATCGATGTCTGAGAGAGTGTCCTCACTCTGGAGTAGGGCCTTGCATTGGTGATGTTTGTGTGCCAGTTATTTACATAAATTCACAGGCTACCTCCATGGCCTTTATCAGAGTCCTTGATTCTGTCACTGTGATGGTTTGCACTGGGTTGAGTGGCCTGCTAGCTTGTTTGCTGCATCTAGGACTCTTGGACTAAACCAGGTTTCTGTAATCATCATGTAAGTATCCCAAGTGAGTGTCTGTAATGATCAGCCTAGTCACAGCTTATCCATTTTGTTGGATAATAACCTGGTATTGATGATGAAAAGGGTTGGTGGTAGTGGCTTGTGAGGGGCTATCCTTGGCCTTGCTAGGATACCAGAACAGCATCTTCACTTTTGTCTCCAATACTGCCACCACTTGGAATGCCTGATGCTCAGTTTGGTAATCCATGGAGTTCCCAGGACTTTTGCTATATCTCATAACTAAGAAGTGACAGTATTTTGCCTTGTGGTGATGTAGGCACATTACATTTTTCTTTACAAAGTGCAGCCTGTGTAACTCCTGGACAGTCACTGCAACACTTTGTTCAAATGAAAAAGCAGATGGTTAAAAGCTGGGCTCTGGGCAATTTTTTTTCCCCTCAAAATCACCAACGACATTCTCCTCTCTTCTGACACCGGACATCTCAGCATTCTCATCCTCCTCACTGCAGCCTTCGACAATATTAACTTCACCATCCTACTCTCCTGCCAAGAATCGTCTCTCAATATTACTGGCTCTGCTATTCCCTGGCAATAATCTTACCTTCTCAACAGACAGTTCATCCATTTTAACAACTGCCCCTCCCCTCCTGCTGCCTTGTCCCAGGGCATCCCCCAAGGCTCAGTGCTGATGCCTCTTCTCTTTTATTATTTACATCCTTCCTCTTGGAAACCTCATTCGCCGTCACAACCTCTGCTTCCACTGTTATGCAGATGATGTTCAGATTTACATCACTACTAAATCCATTACTCCCCAAACCCACTCCACTCTCACCATCTACCTTACAGAGATAAAAGTTTGGATGCAAGTCAGCTTCCTTCAACTAAACGTCTAAAAGTCAGACATGATCATCATTGGACCCAAATCCCTCACCAAGCTCTCACACAGCTTCCGTCTATCTTTTGACGACTCCATTCTGATCTCATGCCCTCACATCCAGAATCTTGGAGTCACCTTTGACAGCAACTTGTGCTTTGCAACATCATCAAATCTGCTTTTTTCCCCATCTAAAAAACATTGCTCGCCTCCGCCCATCACTTTCCTTCTCTGCTGCTGAAACCCTAATTCATGCCTTCGTCACATCCCGACTCGCCTACTGTAACAGCATCCTTTACGGTTTACCTTCCAAATTGCTTAATAAATTACAGTACATTCAGAATGCTGCAGCACGGCTTTTCACACACTCCCGACTGCGAGAATATATCTCTCCCATCCTTCAAAACCTCCATTGGCTTCCTATTACCCATTGCATACAGTTCAAAATTCTCCTCACCTTCAAAGCTCTCCATAAACAGGCCCCCTCCTACCTTTCTGAACTACTCCACCATCACACTCCTCCTCGTAACATTCAGTCTGCAGATGCCAACTTTCTACATCCACTTGTCAGGACAAATCACCAAACCTGGGGTGATCGTGCCATCTCTAAAGACAATGTACCAACCTGGCAACTTTTTAAATAATGTTGTTGTTGTTGTTGTTGAACAGTATTGAACAGAGAATTAGGTACATTTGTAATTATAATATTCATTTTATATTACACAAAATTATATAATTAAGCTTAATCTTTGTTGTTTTGTACTATAAACCTCATTTGACTACTTTTGACTACTTCAGTCCATCAACATACTGTGTTTCAGTACTTGTTGTATTTGATGTTGAATTGTACTTTTTTTTTTTTTTCTCCAGAAAGGATTGATCTCCTCTTTCAAGTTCTCTCTTCATCCAAGAGTCCACCTCTCACCTCAAGCAACTCCAAGAGGAATACACTGCAAAATTAGTATTAGGAGGGATTACGTGTGAAAATATGGTGTCCAAAAGGTCCAGGACTCTAAAACCATCTTGTGCTGCTCTTCTTGCTGACACAACTCACAGACAAATGCAACAAAATACAGGAAAAGAGTCAGAGTGTGGAAAGAGTCAGACTCAGCAGAGTACTCTGCAACAAGAACAGTACAATTATCCAGGAGAGAAACCATATTGCTGTACAGAATGTGGGAAGAGTTTTACCAGACGAAGTAGCCTCCAAATACACCAGCGCATTCACACAGGAGAGAAACCGTATCATTGTGCAGAGTGTGGGAAGGGTTTTACTCAACAAAATAATCTCCAAACACATCAGCGCATTCACACAGGAGAGAAACCATATCAGTGCTCAGATTGTGGGAAGAGCTTTAGAGCAAGCAGTAACTTCAAAGCACATCAGCGCATTCACACAGGAGAGAAACCTTATTATTGTTCTGACTGTGGGAAGAGTTTTACTGTACAGAGTCGTCTCCAAACACATCAACGTGTCCACACAGGAGAGAAACCATATTCCTGCTCAGAGTGTGGGCGGAATTTTAGAGAGAGCAATACCCTCAAAGTGCACCAGCGCATTCACACAGGAGTGAAACCGTATCACTGCTCAGAGTGTGGGAAAAGTTTTACTTTAAAGATTAGTCTCAAATCACACCAGCGTATTCACACCGGAGAGAAACCTTACCACTGCTCAGAGTGTGGGAAGAATTTTACTCGTTGGTTTTATCTCCAGGTACACCAGCGCATTCACACAGGAGAGAAACCGTATCACTGCTCAGAATGTGGGAAAAGTTTTAGAGAGAGCAGTGCCCTGAAATTACATCAGCGCATTCACACAGGAGAGAAACCTTATTACTGCTCAGTCTGTGGGAAGAATTTTACTCGCTGGTTTTCTCTCCGGTTACACCAACGTATCCACACAGGAGAGAAACCGTATCACTGCTCAGAATGTGGTAAATGCTTTACTCACCGTGTTTCTCTGCGGCTACACAAGCGCATTCACAAAGGAGAGTAATCATATCACTGCTCAGAGTGTGGGAAAACCTTCACTCACTGGTTCTCTATCCAACAACCCCAAAGCATTCACAGAGAAATTGTACACAAAATGCATTAAGAGGGAGGTTAATTGATTGATTTTGAGTTGCTGACTTTGAGACACCACATCAAGTTTGTGTTTTGACATTGGACCAAGCACACAGTAATGTTTTTGATTTCTTTTTTATTACTCCTCTAAGACAATTTGCTTAGACCGAGCAATAAGTCTTTCAGGCACTGGGAGTTCATCCTGCTACTCATCCAGGAATTTAGTAGGATGGTTCTTGATATAATAAGAGATAAGCTTGTATACAGTAGTAAGATGTTAACTTTTTTTTACTTTTGGTATCCTAAGACCCGTATTGCTGTGTAGATTTGTAGGTATGCATGTTATTCAACAGGTATGCACAATAATGCAAGCATTCCATCAAAGATAGGGTGGAGGCTGCTCTCAGGAAAGGTAGTATGGGGGCATGGAGGGGGATAGCCCTAAAAGTTTATAAAAGCAGGTCATTACACCCACCTCACTTTCTTTCCTCACTTAGCTTTTTAAGGCAGATGCAATGAAGGGAGGTCACCAACAAAGGAACTAACCTATAGGCCAAATTTTCAGTAACAAAGTTTAGCTTAGATATTGGCTCAATGTCAAAAGAAGCCATTGCCAAAATCAGGCCTGTTACAGGCATTTCTGCAGCCTCTGAAAGTGAAACCATGAAAGACCTTCACTGAAACTGCAGAAAACTTCATCCCTGGACCTCGATGGCCCTGGTAGTTTCCCAGAGGTGACTGGACAAATCTTGAACTTCCCCTCCAAACTTCCACAGAAACTTTGGAAAGGTGATGTCTGTACTGTCTGTAAAAAAAATATTTAATCATGTGTAGTTAAACTTATTTACATGACATAAATGCTGTAAAGGTTAAACTTTGTCAATGTGTCCATGCTTTTTTGTCTTTGTTCTGTTTTGATAATCAAAACCTTTGTCTGCAGCAGTAGGGCTTAATCTGTGTAAGTAATTTCTCCTTTACTAACATCATAGTAATATCTCAGCATTACTGAGAAGTACTAATACTCCATATTGATAAAGATAAATATGGATGAAATAAATCTAATCACAGTACACAGTTTAGACCCAGCCATTGCCTTTTTCTTGTACAGACTAGAACAAATCCTTAGCTAATCTTGTGAACATACAGTGCGGTCATTCTATAGAGAACAAATGGGCACATTCCACACATTCCTTCTTCACTCATGCAGAACGCCCACTGTTTTTACCATTAAAACAGAAAACTCTCCTAACCCCAGAGCGCTCTCTCTCTCTCTCTCTCTCTCTCTCTCTCTCTCTCTCTCTCTCTCTCTCTCTCTCTCTCTCTCTCTCTCGACCTTTCCAAATACGGCCTCTGGACAGGGCGTCCTCAAACTGACCCCAGCCCCCATACGCCGCCCCTGAAGGGACTCGGTGAACGTTCAGGACACATTTGGCTGGTTCATGTTCTTTATTTAAGGCAGCAGTTTACTAGTTTCTGTGAACTTCACTGAGGGAAAAAGACGAATAAAAACACACTAACGGTTCAGACCCCACTCAGGTTTATGAGAGCAATTTGGAGACTTCTGCTCATAAAGGAGAGGAAAAATGTCAAGAAATATTTAAAGTGCTGAATAAGTTTTATATGATGTCTGCATCAAAATTTTTGAGATTTTGCCAATAAAGACTTTAGGTTATCCCTGAAAAGTCACACGTCTCACCAGCAATAATAGAAGTGTCGTCATTATAACCATTTCTGACTTGTAGCCCATTTAAATGAATTGAGGAGTTCTGCCAGTTTCATACTTTAGGTCAAATTGTTACTATATACAGTTGAATGTAAATGCTGTTTGATTCATGGTGATGCCACAGCCATCCATGGCCAGGAGTCCAGGAGAGCTTTATTGTCCTCATATCCAGTGTTGTTTTCCAGCGCAGAGTCTGTTAGCTGACATAACAGAATAGGCAGTTAATGTTCTCCTCCAAGCATATTGAACCATCCCCCCATTACCAGTGGTCTCGTGTGACTGGGTGAGTCCTAACTATTGAGTGTAGATGCAATAGTTCACAGAAGATGACTTGTAGAAGAACACCTTAACTAAATATTACATTCAACTAAATATGAGCTAAAGCATTAGTTCTTTATATTCAATCTAAATCTAAATTTGAAGCTTAAATCTGATGATAATCCACTTTTTTCAGATAATTTGTTAACAATTAAAGCATCTGAAGGTAACTATCAAAATAAATTGTTGTTAATTAACTGATATAACGAAATGCGAAGGAGCGTTCAAAGGGTGGTCTGTCTCTAAATTTCTCTGTTGTGTTTTAAAGTTTTTTTTTTTAATTGAGTGAAATGTGTTTTGCATCACTTTACACGGCATACGGTTTTACTGAAGTTTTCAACTTGAAAAGCAAAGCAAATTGAAATGGGTATAAAACAGTTTCTGGTTAAACAAGCGGACATATGCAACTTGTTAGAGAATATTAGTGTGTGCGTGTGTGTGTGTGTGTGTGTGTGTGTGTGTGTGTGTGTGTGTGTGTGTGTATGTGTGGTTGGGGGCCTGTAGATCGTACAGTAAGTTACACATGGAATAAGAACAAGGTAATAAAACAGCATCCCACAGATAGAGAGAGAAAGGAGAAAAAGCAGAGTGGGAGGGGTGGAAAAAAGAGAGAGGAAGGGCACTATAAGGGGCGTCATGGAAGTCTATCATCTGTGGAAGTCCGACTGTCAACACGCGCTCGTATAGACACTCCTTCGCGCACTCTGATCACCCACTCTTCCAAACCCGTTTTGCTCTGCAGTGCTCTCATATATTGGACTATTGGTGATATTCTTTATTCACTGTAGCCAAAAGACACAGGCTGGACACTTCCGTACGGTAAGTAAAAAACTTCTGCACTTCTTAAATATATTAGCAACTTTGTTTCTGATAAAAAAAAAAAAAAGTTTATCAGTGAGTTAAAGTTAGGACACCTACTGCATGCAGCAGTAAACTTGATCTCTTTACTTTTTCATGCCTGCCTCTCCTCTTATCTGCTCCTCTTACCTGACTCAGATTAAAGCCGCAGAATGATGTTTATTCTTTTAATGAATCTTCCGTCTTTGTGCTCCGTATCTCCCCATCTCTGTCACTAACTGCTAGAAAACTGCCTGTTATTTTCTCTGAAGAGAAACCATGTGGCTCCTGCACATCACTGACCTAACATGAACTCTAAATTGAGAAACATGAGCTCCTATACTCAAAATGAAATGAACTTTGTATGTAACCTCTGCTGTTTTATAGCATACAATTAGTTATTTATTTTGTTTTATTTTTATTTTATGATTTTGGAAAGTACATTTACATTCAACAATTTATGTCAGAACTATCATATCATCAGGTAATTTATTGATAACCATTTTCTATATTAACTTCCTGTGGTGTAGTGTTAAGAGGTATTAAACACTTTGGTCGTCTGGCTCCAGTCACTACCACTGTGAACAATTCTGACTCTTTCTCTAGAACGGAGCATTTCACAGTGTTTTATTTTAATCTTCAACCATCAAAATAAGCAGAATTTTTGAAAAATCAGCAAGGGTATAGGTTTAGTCTCAGAGATAAAAATCATAAAATGTTCAACATCAATTATCCTTAATTATCAGATAACAAAATGTAACAAAATTACATATACAATGTTCTTTTTGGAATTTCCTCAACAAGTAGAACATCAGAAATAGTAATACCATCTGGTGACATAAATATCAAGAAATACTAAATGTTAGTTTTTTCTTGCTTCTTGTTGTCTTTCTTCGGCGAATTAATATATAAATCTATTTACTAAATCTATTTTGATCATATTCATAAATAAGAAATCAGCAGAGATGTTAAAACATTACAGAAAGTATAGAATGTAATAGTGTTTGACTGATCTTTGACTGAACTTTTTCTCCTATAGCTGACATTTGAGAATAAAACTTCTGTGGCACACCTGGGCCTCCATTAACATGAGGAGTCCCGTCATGGCCCGGGTCATGGCGTTAATAACAGCCATATCCTGCTCACTGATGAGCCTCGTCTACTGCCAATCAAACTCCACCAACGACTTCCTGTTCCCTGATGGCCCCACAGCTGTCCATGCTACCCCCTCACTTCTGACCCTCCCCCTGGAGGTGGACAGGTCAGCGGTCATGACCCCTGAGCCCGGACACAACCTTCTTGCCTCCACACAGGCCTCCTCCTCCTCCTCTTCTTCATCCCTCACTTCTGGGAATTGTTCAGTTTGCACCAATAATCCACAACTGCCGCCTGCCTGCTCGGGGAGGACATATATAACTGCAGTGTTTAAATACCTGAACACGGTGTTGTCATGTATCATCTTTGTGGTGGGCATGGTGGGCAATGCCACTCTGCTGAGGATCATCTGCCACAACAAGAATATGAGGAATGGGCCCAACGCCCTCATAGCCAGCCTGGCCCTGGGAGACCTCATCTACATCGCCATCGATATACCCATCAATGTGTATAAAGTAGGATATTCTCACTTAGTTTTTCTCCGTTAGCATCTGGAAAAGCTCTGTAACGGCAAATGGCCTCTATTGTGTAGTTAAATGTTGAATTCCAAAGCCTGTGTGTGCATTTCTTGCCCAAATATTAGTTTCATTGGAATGACAATGTCTTGATACACACATCAGTTATATGTGTATATATGTACAGTA
>JBBJLS010046359.1:0-12500 GCA_037577275.1 Bryconaethiops microstoma
AGTATACTGGTGGTGCTGAATGCTGAGTGGTTGGAACTCCTTTATCTAGGCTCCTTGTATCTTTAGACACTTTGCAGACTGTCAGTAAAACATTTGTTCCCATTTCTTTCATTTAATCTACTCAAGATGCTGAATATGCAACAATCTTTTCAGGCATAAAATAGATTCAAACACAATAGAAAGAATTGAGGGATGGCTTAAGACTTCACTCATATAGCAGCAACGAAATGTGCTGATTTTGAAAAAAAAAATGTTTAGGGTAAAATTCTAGCAAATAAGACAAAAGTTGTTCATGATTTACTACAGAAAACAATGTGATGAATCATATTGTTAAACTGATTAAAACTTTTGGAAAACCTTGGTGTCCAAAACTCCTTCAGACTCTGTTAGCTGACTGACTGACCGGCTGGATCTCAGAGATCGATCAGAATCTGCTGAGAACAAAAGGCTGGCGTGTTTCATTAAGTGCTCGGACTGACTGGCTGATGTTAGCAGGAATTTGAAGCAGACGCGATGGTGACCACATCTCACCGGTTTCTGCTTGTGTGACGGACGTTCTAGAAATTTCTCCGCAGTGTGACTGGCCGTTTAATAGCCGGCTCTAATTAGAAATTCAGTCTAGTCAGAAGGGCTCGCGCTGTTTGAGTCAGCAGGAGCCGAGCGACAATTAAGTTGGCACTTAGTCTGCATTGTGAAAGTCCGTAACGAGCCGCGCAGTGTTGTTTACGGCTTAATGCGTGTTTTACTCGACAGGCTTCATAGAAATGTTTTAACCAATTTAATCCCACTGCCTTAATCAGCTTTGTTTTAGTCGGATGCTTCCTTTCTGCCTTGATGTGCCAAAATGTTGTCTGTTTGCTACGATGAAGGTTCTCGGTTTCAGTCTTACGGACGGTTTTGTGTTTTTCTCATTCTAACACAACTGTTGATTTTCCAGGCCTTAGTGAGCTGCGTCTGGTGTTTCAGAGCTCACATAAAACATGAGAACATCTAAAACAGAGTCCCCAGGCCTGGGATGGAGAATCACTGTGCACTAGGATGCACAGCAGGACCCGATCACTCAAGTCAAGTAGGTTTATTGTCATTTCAACCATACACACAGCACACAGTGAAATGAAACAACGTTCCTCCAGAACCATGGAGCAACACTAGAACTGAGACAGAAACACAACATAAGTGCAGACAGGACGAAATACACAGAGAGCAAAGAGAAAGAGAGAGCAAGAGAACAACACGACAACATTTAATGCAATTGACGTTTAAATAAATACACTATCATGACTGATACTGTATTCTAGCAGCAGAGATGTTAGGTGGGCAAAAATGCAGAATGGACTTAGACAGCAATAAATAATTGTGCAAATAATGGCAGCAGCAGGACAGAGACTGTGCAGTATATAATAAATAAAGGGTTTATACAGTAGCAGTAAGTTGATCAGCCATGTTTAGCAAAAGAGAGGAAGATTGTAACTGTACTTTTAGTGTCTTGGCACAACCAGCTGACTGTCACGCACCACCAGGCCCTGTGTGTGCGCTGGTGGCCGACCGTCCACATTTGTTTATGTGGTGTGTCATGGCCTGTTGGCAGTAATGGAATCCTTTTTTTGACTGATCAAGCGTGTTGTTTCATCACCGGTCAGTAGGGGTGTAACGGTCTATGCACCCAGGCTTCACAACGGGACAAAAACAGAAAAAAGCCAAATGTTTGAAGCTAGATTTCTACATACTGTACACTGTCCCACAGGTCATAGTCTTCTGTAAAGTTGAGAAAAAAAACACTGTTTTTGCAGCTTGGTTTCCATACATGGACTATGTGGGCGAAGCAGTGAACATTTGCATACTTCAAGACTTTTTAATTTCAGAAAAGTGATGATACAGTCTTATTAATACATTGAAAGGCATCACAGTAGCAATATGTAGCAGTAAAATCACAATACTAATATTCTGTCTTTATCTTGCAGCCCTACTGCTGCCCGAGGTGGGTTTAGCCTAGGCTGTATAACGCCCACTACAGGAAGTGTTGGGGGTGGTGTGGCTTCTGTTGCTCCGTTGTAGCCTGAAAGAATAAACTGATTGTTTCACAGGCAGAATTTTAATGCTGGCGGTGGCAAAAGAGATGGAAGATGGAAGTGGGCAAGTTTTTCACCATGCTGGTACAACGCAGCTTAATGCAGTGCTGAGAGATGGTGGTTCCCACAAGAACCTTTAAAATGTCACATTTATGTATGAACTTTAAAACTAAAGCAATGCATCTTCCACCAGTTTGACTAGTAAATGGATCAAAATGAAAATGGGTTGATCCGGCAGCCCTAGTGAGAGGAGAATGGTTTCTTTCTCAGCACTTGGTCAGCCTTTAGTTCCTGTTGGTCAGTTACTCCTGCCTCTCAGCTTGGCAGAAGCTTTTAACTGCACGAGCTGTCTTTCACTGCAGCTTAAGCTTGAGAGTGTGAGCACTAGTTGAGTTACTGAGTGCCTGAAATTGCTTTGGCGCAACAAACCCTCCAGCTTGCGCTGATCCCTTTGATTACAGTATTCGTGTAATATGGAGCAGCCAAGGGAGCCGTGTTTCGACCAAACACGCAAATAATACATATCTCATGCAAAATATACACTGTCTCGCTGCAAAGTTGAATAACATCGTTCATTTAATGCTGGATTCCTGTGGAAAGTGATTCATCGAGGTGAGGCCGAAAGTGACACGAGGATACGTCAGTTTGCCGGTGAATGAAGGACACCCTGCGTTCAATTTGTCTCTGCATGTGTCACCGGGACGCCTCCAGGTCAGCTTTGATGTGAGCGATGGTGGATCTCAAAGAAGAATCATGGATTTCATTACAGTTTGTTCCAAATTTATTCTCCACTGGAGTACATCACAGAAAGTGCCACAATGCCTAAAAAAAGGGATTTTGATGTATGTTCCAGAAGTCGCTGGCTGTCATCCCTGCATTATCATGAGGTTTGAATGAAAGAGCTGCCGTAGTTATAAAAGTCCCGCCAGCGCTCTGGATCGTCTGGATCCCTGCTGACAGCCAGCTTTTATCATCGCATCTCAAGCAATGAAAAGGCTGCGGAAGTTAGTCGCGCAGCGCCTCGGCCCAAAGCGGGCCGTGCAACATGCTGCCATCTTCACTTGCCTTAAGACATATTGGAGCTGGGTTAGTTGTGGCTGTAATCGAGAAGATTAACATAAAGGTTGATCATCCAGTATGAATCTGAAAAGTAATTTTAAAATTAAACAATAATAATTGTAAGCGATTTTAATCCAGTATGAATCTGCAGTGGGTGTAGTTTTTATATGATGGCAGTAATACTTGAGGAGCAATTTTAATCCGGTATGAATCTGTAGCGTGCGTAGTTCTTACAGTCTGACAGAAGTAAATACTGGGTGAATTTAGTGGAGTGTTGTTTTTGTAGCATGACAGTAATAATTGGAGAGTGATTGTAATCCAGCATGAATCTACAGTGTAGTTTTCATAGCATGACGGCATGACAGTGATTTTTATCCAGTATGAGTCTGTAATATATATAGTTTTTACCATGTTAATAATAATTTTGGACAGATTTTTTAATCTAGTATGCCTCCGCAGTTTGTGTAGTTTTACAGTCTGACAGTCATTATTGTGGAGTTATTTCACTCCAGTATGAATCTGCAGTGTAGTTTTTATAGCATGACGATAATAACTGTGGATTGATTTTTAATCCAGTGTGAATCTGCAGTGTGTGCAGTTATAACAGTTTGACAGTAATAACTGAGGACTGAATGGTCTTCTGTAATTGGCTAAACCTGAACGTCCCTCAGTAGCTGTAGTTCATTTGCAATCCACGCCGCGCTCTTGTAATAACACCGCCTGCTGTTAGATGTGGCCATGCTCAGTTGTTTTTGTGATTTGTTTTTGCGAAGGTGAGAACCTTTCCATCCAGGCTGTCTGTGAACATGTGGGAAAATGACAAAAACACTTTGTCCCGTACTGAATTCCACACATTGCATTACACAACCAACTCCTGTTCAACTAATCCAGTTTCAGCAGGGCTTTACACAATTCAGGCTTCGTACATAGAGCGGACCGACAGTTTCACACTTGGAGAATGCCTGCTGTTCTTAAGGCATAACTCTTTTAGTTGCATTTGACTTATTTATGCATTTAATGCATAAACCAAGGTTTGTTTAAAAAGACTTACCTTGAGCTGAGCTCGCAGACTGCCTTACTTACTCACTGAATCTCAAAACGTTTGTTCTTTCATGGCAGGAGCTTGAATGGTTAGTTGCTTTTATGCTTGCAATGCAAATACCAAGCTTCAATGCTTTGAGAACACATTTTTTCACAGTAAAGCTGTTTTTCTCATACCGGGTTTTAAGAATAGGATCGTGCAGAGGGAGATGAGAAATTGGAGCTTTACCTGTGACATGTTCATCACATCTCTCCTGCTAATTAAGAAGGCTGAGGCAAATATGCTGCTCTCAGTCTCTTTACACTGCAGATTTTGATGAATATGAATATGTGATATCAGGACCATTTGTCAATATGTACCATATCTCTGCTGTTTCAGCGAAACCTCGTCCCCCAGAAAATTGACTTTACATTAGAAGAAAAAACATTCCTGACTTTCAGTGTAAGTTAATGTAAGCAGTCTTTATTCTGTGTGACTGTAGAATATCTCTGTTGATCCAGTTCTCATGCATTGAGCACCCGTGCGGGAACCTTTGACATGAATAATAAACTATGCCCAAATTCAGCCGTTAATTTTTGTAATAATGTTAAGACTGTGTTTATAGGAACAATTTAAAGGTCAATATCATAGGAAGCCAAATGTTCTGTGCTTTTTTGGAATAAAAGAGTTTGTTAAAATTTCAGAATGTACTAATGTCAAAGGAAGCTGCAAAAACATTTGAGAAAAAAAATTTCAGAATGTCACAAAAACCAATGCATTTGCATATACCTCCCCATTCAACATAAAGCAGCTTAACTCCGCCCATTCACACTGAACTTATAAAGGGTTATAAGAGGTGCTTTTAACGCATAATATGCATTTTTGACACAATGTAAATGGGAGCTGAGGGATCAAATAATCCAAAAAAAGACAATAATGGAGATACAAGGTTTTGTTCTGATGTTGTTAATACACAGGCAGCGCAGGGCCAGTGCACTTGAAGGCCTCTGTAATATCAAATACCCACCAAAATGGGAAAAGTGAACATGAACTGAGTCTCTTCAGATGTCGGGAACATTAAGATTTGTGAGCCAGAGATACAGAGGCAGTCCTTATCCGTATATGGCAAATCCTGTCTTGGGGGAAATATGCAGGGTAGAGTAGAATGTCACTGAGAGTGGTAAAGGTCCCTGTCTGAAGATGGCATCCGGCCAGTATTCCACCAGTCATTTCCCCCAGCGGTGTCTCCATGACTGCCAAATAGTGATGTAAGGCAAGGAGCATCCACACATAATCAAGGCATTGATGGGAGAGGCACTATTTGAACCCTTCACCATGGCTCCGAGGGTTTTTCAGAACTGAAGCACAGACACTAGACCTTTCCCTCAATTCCCCTTCGTGTCAGCACAACTTTTCCTGCCATGACCGATCAACATACTAGCAAGAAACACAAGACAACTCAGGAAGACTCATTTATTACTGTAGCCTGCATGTCATCCTACACATTAGCGTGCACTAATTGATTATTTCCAGTGTGAACCGCTGCTCTTCCGACGACTTTGCTTGTATGGGATGATTGAAAGTGCAGTCTATGCCTTTGGCAGCGAAGTGTTTGAACAAACTAGAAATCCACCCCAGTCATCAAGTGGGAGGTAAGTGGTCATTCATCAAGATCCTCCACGTTATACAAAGCCGTAACCACAGAAAACCCTGATCAGTGACAATCCTAGACTCTAGGGGGCCCCAGGCAGAATGTATATATACCGTATGACGTTCTTATTTAAGTGGTTGGGGGGATGCGATAAAAACACTTTGTTGGTTGGGGGTGGGGCGGTTGCAGACATTAGAGGCCCCTTTTCCAAAAATTCCCTAATTTGCCTGTTTTGGCCATCCCAATGGTTCAGCCCTGATCCTGCATGCTTTGGATGCTTTGGGTTCTTCTAAACGCTTAATAGCAAGAGCATTCTATGTGACAGTGAAAACACCAGCTTTACAATGTATAGACATGTAATTGTTACCAAGTATAATAACCAAATATAGTTCTTTATTAAACACTATTTGATTTATTATTTAAATGGATATAATATTCTTGGTTAAGACATGCTTCAGCTTTGGTAAAACAAGATGCACTGCAAAAAACAGAAAATCTTATTTTAGGAACAGCTGATGATTGTAGGGTAAATAATCTAGGTCTTAGAAACTTTTTCTTGTTTTTAGAAAGCTTAACATGTGAAAAAATCTCACTATATTGGCAGATTCTTTTGCTTAATTGTACCTCTTTTCTTGTTTTGTATTTTCCTTAATGATTTTTTGCAGTGTGGTGCAAGACCTCATTACTGTTAAGAAGTCGCCAAGAGGCCTGCAGAGACTCCTATAGATGATGCACATTTAATACCGAATAACTGCAATTATATTACATCATGGGCCAAATATCACTATAGCATCGTATCGTTGCCTTTTTAAAACCCGCACTGTGTGCTCAGACAGAATGTAAATCAGATGTAAATGTAATTCCTCAAGTATTTATGGACTTAATGATGTGATTAGATTGTATAGAAAAACAACACCAATAACCTTTTGATTCCTTAGTGTTCAACTACCACTCAAACTTTGTTCACTACTGACTGTGAGTGCTTCCCAGAATGCTCTGAGCTGTCAAGCGGGAACTTTCGAGATGAAAATTCGAGATGGTGCTAGCCGGTAGAGCAGCAAGCTGAGCTCAGCTGGGCCTCGTACATGGCTTTGCTGATGAATGGGGATCTGTGGAAGAAACAAGTGGATAGAATCCTTGACTGACTGGATCTAATTAGCTCGCCAGTCTAGCCTTAAACTACACAATTATTCTCAGTTGATTGGCTTTCTCTTTAGCCCCAGCGCCCCCGATTTAGTGCCTCCGTACACACCCAGCGGTGGCTAATGAGGCTTGGGCTTAGTAAAGTGGGTCAGGCCTCTGGATTGACCACCGTGATCCCTCACCTGGGGAATGTAGTCCCTTAAGGGAAGGATTGTGTGTCTAAGGGACACAGTGGAAATAGCTGGAATAGATTATATATGGGAGAAAAACACCCATTCAGAGGATACTGAGGAAAATCATGATGTGGTATTTTAGTCAAGTCAACTCAAGTTTATTTATAGAGCCCATTATCATATATAAAGGTCATTCAGTGTGCTTTACAGGAGTAGAATGAAAATATTGAGCATAAAAATAGTAGCAAGGAAAAAAATAATAAAATAATTTTTTGCACTAAATATTGTGATATTTGCAACTGACAAAATGAATGTAATCTTACCCCGATAAACCATACCCAAATGAAGCTATGTATTATTGTAATCAATGTAAAGACTGTGTTTAGATAGACAATTAAAGAAAAAGCTAATATTCCTTGTTTTTTTGTTTTTTCTGGACTAATAGTGTTTGATATAGTATGTTAAAATTCTAAATGCACTAATGTCACTATCCAATCTAAATATGGAAAGCAAAAGCATCCAGTTTAGAATAGACTGCGTTGGTGATGTTGTGAAAACCATTACATTGAAAAATACCCCCCTATTAGAAAAAAAAAAAAAATGGCAATTTAGATCTCAGGGAATAAAAATGAAAAAAAAAGGTTTTAATGTACTAGGTCAATATCATGGCTAGGTCTGATATTCTTTCTGGGGAGAGGAAAGAGAGCCGATGGCTAAACATAAACATAGATGGAAAAAAGATGGAAATAAACAAAGGAAAGAAAGAAAGGGGAATGGAATGAGGAGACAGAGAGAGAGAGACAGAACAAGCACAGTATTAGACCCTCACCCTGCGGACGTACAGTCCCTGCAGTTCATGAATGAGTGTTTGTGAAGCGGTGATTCTCCAAAAACCCCGGCCTTCTCCTCATGGGGTCATGAATGCAGGAACGGGAAGAACAAAGACATTTTGTGAGAACACAACACACCAAGTCTGTCCACGATAGGCCAGAAAAGAGTAGATTGTCTTAAAACCAAGTAGAGCCGTTGGGGGATCAGCAGAAGCTCATATCTGCTGATCCCATGTCTCCAGTTTTTTAACTGTTTTAAAGGATCAGCCAATTTGACTTAAGTACCTTTTTTTTTTAAATCAAATTTGTCAGTCAAGATCTTTGTGCAAGCTTTAATGTTGCATAGAGCATGACAGTAGAAGCCAATTTAATAATGATTAATTATTCATTTGGTAAAGGTGTTACTGTTGTGGTTACTGCATCATTTATTTGTTCTAATTGTTTTATGATGATTCTGTAATTGCATATTAATTCACCATAAATGTCTGTTCATTTCTAACTCTTGTCATTATCAGAACTATATTTGAAATGTTTGATTATTCAGTACAAATATAACAATGCCATTCACCCCCCCGGAAAATGTAGCTTAGTAAGTAATTGTGCAGAAAATGGTAGCATGTGAGAGGTTCCAGCAAACAGCCTCTGCAGTGTGTTTGTAATCGCCTCAGATCAGTTAGTGAATCAGGTTTAATGGTGGCTTTGCAAATTGTGGAATTCTGAAAAAATGAGGGAAGCAATTTAGAGCTATCCTTTAAAATTACACTGCGTCATCTGGTTTAAACCTTAGAATTATTCCATTTATTTTCCTCTTCTGTTCAAAAGTCGTTGCATGACTAGATATTTAATTACATAGCAAATAATTAAATATAAGTGACAATGAATTGCTTGCAATTATTTATATTTGCAGTCTATTTACATAATCCGCAGGTTACTAACAAATAACTCATGTATTAAATGTAATGTAATGTTATGAAATATATAATGACAATCACATCATAAATCAACAGGTGTGGGTTGGTCCACAGTTACTATTACATTATTGATAACATATTAATAATTGTTATATTACTCAAAGTGACTTTAATTTTGGGGATTTTGTTAACATTTTCAAAATGTTGTCCAGCCTGGGGAGCCATGCTTAAGTGTAAAGGGGGCAAAAAGAAAAAGAAGCACAAATGAAAGCTCAAAAAGAGGTAAAGTCTGGGAGCATTGATAAAAATTCATTATAAAAATAGTTGGGAACAGATTTCTCTGCTCCTTTTCTTTTTTCTTGAAGTGACAGCAGCTCCACAACAAAGCCAACAACAACATAGACTCAACGAATCAATAATTAAATTCTTTGCCCACTTGTATAATAGAATTTGATTGATTTAATCAATTTGTTGTTGCCGCGCTACTTGCAAGGTTACATTACACACACTAGCTGTAAAAAATACCATTAGACTGTGACATTAAAATGCTAAACTGGGCTGCGGCCTATAGAGCCATAGCATTAATTTACATAATTATCTTTATTTCAATTTTTGAGGCTATTGCTCTATTACAATAGCTCAAAAATACTGGGTAGTCTCAAGATAGACACATGAAACAAAAGGTTTTTGTTTAGTCAGTTTAGTCGGTACAGATTTTATTTTACATTTATTTTATTCTGCTGGTCGTCTAGTGGTTAGAGTGTTGCCCCTGCAACCAGAAGGTTGTGGGTTCGAATCCCAACTGCTACCAGCATCACTGAGGTTCCCTAGAGCAACATACCATCCCAACACACTGCTCCCAGAGCACCCCTCGTTGGTGGCGGACCCCTGCTTCACTTGGTGAATGAGTTTTATTTGTATTTAGGCATGATGTTGGTTGTCACCAGCGGAAACATTGATTTTATATTCTTGTTTTGTGTAAAACAGTAACAAAAAAATGGTCATTTACGGGCCATATTTAAGTCGATTAATTGATTCTACTCTGTAATTTGTGAGCTTCACTGTGTGGTCTCCCTGGAACTCATTATTGGCTCTGTGTGTCTGTCTCTTGGAGTGTGAGGTGACTGTAGGTTAACTCCGGGTGTCAGATCAAATTTACCATCATTAGCATGTGAAATCTCCTCCCAGAGAGACTTATAAGACTCCTTCACCGCGCCTCTACAGATGAACTGAATTTCTCTCCGAGTGCGGCAGGCGTGTTGTTATCAGCCGCCGGAGCAGAGATGAGCTGTTGTGTAATACCCTCTCTCACCAAAAGCCCCTCGACGCTGTTGACAGAGACGCTAATGCTCTGTAGCTCCCATTAGTACAGCTAGAAGCAGGGATCTGCTAAATGGACTCCAAAACACTCGAAAACCATGAATTATGGATCAACTTAGTCAAGTCTCAAGTATTGTAGTGTTTTTAAGACACTTATCCCATCATGCTAAAAGGTTTGGAAATGTGGGAGATTTTATATGTACTTAGATGAAAAAAAACTAAAACAAAAACAACATGCACAGAAGATTGGAACAGAGTCCTTAGAAGGGGCAGCTGATAATGAAAACTTTGCTTCATTTTATCAGAATAATTTCTCACTCGTAGCTCGCTGGAACAAGTGGAATCTGTACCTCATTTCTTTTTGTAAAGTGAAGAGAAGGCATTTTTATTATGATTCGAATTTGATGAACAGTTGGTGGGTGTATTGCTTTGTGTACAGAAGAGCCGTCTTTTAGGTTTTGCAATGTTTTGCCATAAATGTTGCCATAAATGGAAAACTAAGACTACCGTAGTGGCTGTGCATTCGATTATATTTTAATCTAATCAGTCTCTATTTTCAGGGGCCCAGATGTGATCTTGAGAATGCGTATCTATGGACAACTTTTGTTTCCTGGACAACGACGAGACTCTGCACATGCGCAGCCCCCCCTTTCCCCACCGGACAACGGTCGAGACTTAGCACGCGCACCCCAATACCACCCACCCACCCCAACCCCCTCCCAAGTGTAGACGGATGTGCCCCCCCATATTAAAAATGCTTACGGCCCAGAACTTACAGCACGTTTTGATTTTCCCGTGTATTTCAGTGCGGTAACAGAGTTTCTGACTCTATTCCCTCCACACAGTTTATGGTCGGTCGTCCAAGAACCACATACGTGGAATCGAACCAGCGGAAAGTTTTTCTGTTGTGGTCATTTATAATTGACAGTTTTTTTTTTTTTCATTCTTTGCATTCTTTATCCATGTGATGAAAACCTAACCCAGATAACTTGTTAGTGATGTCCTGGATCAGCTTCGCGTTTCTCACAGTATTAGCATAATAGAAAACTCCCACTGAAATTTATCTTCAGCCCAAATTGTGCTTGTACTTTATCAACTTCCCAGTTAGTTTGTATCTCCTTTGTTGTTTTTTGCGCAGACAGTAAAATAACAATAGCTACTTTTCATGTCGTGATGACATTTCAACCAATCAGAAAGCAGTGATGCAGTCAGCTCGGCCGCGGCCTGCTTTTTGCCCTGCCACGGGTACGGCTTGGGTACGGGTCACTTAATTTGTAATGAAAAACCATTTGTTGGCGGTACAGCCCGGTTCATTGTGCTGGTGGAAGAGTGCCATAAGATGTGTGTGGCCCTGTGAGACTATAATAATGTGTGTGGCCCTGGGGACTATAATAACTCCACAGAGAGTTTTACAGAAACGGGGAAACTTGTGGTGATGTATTGCGGAGGCTAAAGGGGTTGCCAGTGTGAGATTAAATATGCATGTTTTGAAGCAGGTGGAGAGATGAAGGGCTCTCCCCGACACACACGTCCTGCCTGCCCACATCTCTGTCAGCTTAAGGTCCAACGGGACAGTGGACGGCCGCTGTGTCCCTTTGAGGCCGCCTCCACAAGCCGCTTCTGTGTCCGGGCTCAAAAGCCATTCAGGATTCAGGCCCACTGCTGGGAGCCCAAACTCTGGTGTAAAGGTGTGTGTGTGTGTGTGTGCGTGTGTGCATGTTGATTTGTGTGCTAGTCGTTTACAGTAGGTTATGATGGCTCTGTTTGTCTTGCAGTAGCTGGTTGATGGAAAATGGCCTTTCATGCTCACTGGAACAGCTTGCAGTGGCAGCTGCCACATTGCTTGTGGTAAATAGCGACAGATTTCTTTTGCCTGGAGGAGGATAAAAAAGGGTTTGTTTCTTCTTTTAGGCGTTCTTGCCGGCTTTTTTTCTTCACTTTTTTCACAGTGGCAGACGTACGCAGTGTCTGTGCTGCACTACAAGGTTTACTTTAACAGCTCTGGAAGAAAAAAAAGACTCGCCTAAAAAAGCGATTTGCACCACCATCGTCCTCGTTTTATGCCGGGATTGCTTGTTCCTTATGAAAATGTGGGCTTTGTCATTTTAAAGCAGGCCACAGGGTCTGAAAGGCTGCCGCTCATCCAGAAAGGCGTTGCAGAAGCAGAAGATGATTATTGCTGAACCCCCTGCTGACCTGCAGGCATTTGATTCCCATTTGCACCTCCACAGTCACACCTCTGCTCGCTTCACTCAGTTTTTTGCTTTCTTGGTCTTTTTTTGATAACTTATTCAACTCCACCTGTCACGTACTCGAGACTGCA
>JBBJLS010046367.1:0-13634 GCA_037577275.1 Bryconaethiops microstoma
AAACTCCTGATCTAACCAAGACTTGCAATCTTATTTCTAGCCTAAAAGTCTTCTTTGTCTTGTTTTGAGAATAATATACAATATAAGAGCAGATTTGTAAGATGGTTAAGATTGTTTTAGGGTATTTTTTTCCTGTTTCAAGAAATCTCAGACTAGAAACAAGTGAAATTATCTGCCAGTGCAGTAAGATATTTACGCTTGGTAATATTTCTTGAAATAGGAAAAAAAACAAAAACAACCTTAAAACAATCTTACAAATCTTACAAATCTGCTCTTATATAGTATATTATTCTCAAAACAAGATCAAGGCGACTTTTAGGCTAGAAATGAGATTGCAAGTCTTGGTTAGACTTGCAATCTCATTTCTAGCCTAAAAGTGTGGTCATTTTCATACCAATAAAAAAGCCCAAAAGAACACCCTTGCTCTTTCATTCAGATCCTTAAATAACCAGCCGTCAACACAGGAAAATTAAATGTCACCGTCTACTCCCACACTTATTAAAGGAATGTTCCAGCCATCTGCAGCCTACTCTCCATCCACCACTTCTGTATCGTATGCTTTCCACGGACTGAGAGAAAGAACAGAAAGCTGCACCGTCTGCTGTGTTTATTATAGGCAGGGCAGTGCAGAGGCTTTTAGAGGGACAGGCGCTAAAACCTAGGGGTGTTAGACAAAGTGTTTTTGTCAAAACAATTTTTTTGTCAAGCGTGGTGGAGTGGATTGGGGGTCAATTGACTAAATTACAGTCGTGGAGTTGTGTGCACTGAAAAAGGATGCTAGTCAAGTCAAGTCATTTAAACGGCCCATTATCATACACAAAGGTCATTCAATGTGCTTTTCAGGAATAGAAATAAAATGTTCAGAAATCGGGAAGGAGAAAAATAGTAGGAAGTAAATAAAGAATGCATAGAAAACCATTAAAGGAAAATAAAGTGGAATGGAAGTGCAGATAGTTAAAAGAAGGCAGAAAAGAATAGTGCGGTTAACCAAAGGGTCCGAGCACCTAAAGACCGTCCTGGACATGTGTCTGATTATAGAGGTGCTTAAAGTCACCTTGTTCTCTCTTCTCTCTACTGAACACAGGGAAACACACCAAACTGTTCGAGCTCAGGTTGAAAAATACTGCAGTGAATCAGAAAAGACACGTTTTCTCTGTGTAGAGTGTGGTGGAAAACAAGTAAACATCTTGCTGCGCCTGATATTCAGGAAGTAAATCTTGATTTCATAAGGAAAACACTCCTCTTACACTCTGAGGCTATTGATTAATCCTTTAAAAATCAAGGGCTCAAAGATGGGCCCACACCTCAGTTCTTCTTCAGTTCGTCTCGTGACTCCATCCGCTTCTTCTCATCACGAAGCCTTACATGAAATGGTAATAAAAGAAGGAGAAACGCATTCATAACTTCGAATGCATGTAAATGTAAAGTGATTAAATTCCCAGTCATTTCGGATGATCTCTATTCATGGGCAGCTCCCATCTGAAAACAAAAAAAAACAAAAAACGAGTGTCCAAATTTGCTATGCGGTCTTCCAAACGATCCGGACATATGAATGGGATGGCTGAGGTTTCTTTTCTTGGCTTGTTTGGTTTTCGGTTTGAGTGTAAATGTTTGTTCCGTATGCTTGTTCTACACAGAGAGAGCAGAGTCGGCTGAAGGCGGCAGAAGGTCCGCGGCCTCCCTCGGTCAGTCCGGAGTTTAGAGACCGCGAGCTGGAGCAGCACATCACACCACTTACCCTGAAACCAAAGATCAAACAGAACCCCCTCTACATGGATATACAGACTGTTGAAGAAGAGGAAAACCCCAGGGCCAAGCCCTCTTGGACCATCGAGGACTACGACAGACACTGCATGCACACCAGCTTATCAGACTATCTAAAGGTACAGAGACACAGTATTTAGTCTCTATTTAGTCTCTACCAACAACTGGATTGAGTCAGTAGGTTGGTTGCTATCCAATTTGCCAGTGAGGGGCTTTAAAGGAAGCTTAAATTACTACTTAAGTAGCAAATTTGATATTTGTGGTTGCTTGGACAAGTCATGTTTAATATGTCTAATGTAACTAATGATAAATGAGGGTAGGCACTACTACTGTTTCTAGCTATGCATACTACTTTGCATGTCATACAGAGTTAGAAACCACATAAACAAGTCTAGTTCAGGCTACTTAACAAAGCAGCACTTGCTTGAGGCAAGTGCGATGAATTAGCCATGCAGTTTGTTAACTGAGGGGGTGTAAGTTTCCAGTTCTTTTACATAGTGATTCGGTATTACAACGTCTGACTACTGCAGTGCAAAACTAAAGGAGCATAAATAGCATATTTAAATCTAGATTCGATTCTAATACAGATGTGATCACCACTGAAGCAAATAAGTGACACTGCAGAAGGTATAAGATGAGTAAATGGCAAGCAGGGCAAGACAGAAGACAGATTTATCTGGTGACAGTCAATACTGGTGTTATCAACTCCCAGTGTTACTTGACGCTTGAGAGTTTAAGTGTCACCAGATGTCACCCAACCAATCCAGGATAAGGAGAGTAAGAGGTATTGAGTGGTCAGTGTCGGGCGGAGTACTTGAAAGTAGTGAAGGCTGAATACTGAATACTCTGTCTTCAGTGTTTTCAGTAACATATTTGAAGAGCAAATTTCCAAAACTCACTCAGTCCAAAAGGTTTTTTTTCCCCCTGGAAAATCGCGTTTTACGTGTTTTACCCATTGGAAAGAAATTTTTTAAATTGAAATTTTACAGTTAAGTGCAACTCCTGCACATTTTAGGATGGCCAAATTTGTTTCAAAATTAGAACGAAAACAGTTTTTAAGTAAATCGATATTCAACGTCACAAAATTATGTACAAGTTTAATACTTATATCCTACTATATGACACAGGACAGAGCCGTCTTTGTTTATGATCTACCGCCTGTGAGACCTGGGTAAGTAAGTACCACTCGCGACTGTGCGAGTGGACTGTGTGAGTTTTGGAAATTCACCCAGTCTTGTATTATGCAAGGACTGAGTGAGTTTTGGTCGGTTATACTATTGCACATAAAGAGGTCATGTAAAAATATGCCAATAGTAGTGTTACCTAAAATATGACAAAAAATGGACTGAGTGAATTTTGGAAATTTGCTCTTCATTTAGAATACATTCAGTATAAGTAAGAATACTCTTGTAATGTTATCTTAAGGCTCGTTGTTCCTCACTCTTACTTGTTGGTAGTTTCTTTATGTCATTCTTTTGCTAGTAGGTTCATGAAAAACTGCTTATGTTAAATAAGTTTAATTCACTCCACTGCAGCTCCCACAATCCCCTGAGCACGAATCCAGAACATCAGTGCTAAACTGGTGAACACACACACACTGCTGAGGAGACTGTTCAGTTCAGTCTTTCCCCAAAAGAGCTCAGTAACAGATAAATAACTGAGATAAATAACTGATCGTCACACTGATTTATCAGTCTACTCAGCCTTTAGAGGAAACTGCGGTGTTCGTAATGAACCCATTTGATACTTTAGAGTCCGTCTATTGAGTGTGTTAATTACACACCGTGCGCAGTTTTTAAATTAGTTAATGAACGAGTATTAATGAGATTTATTCGAGAGCTTGAGTTTTGTTTTTAGTGGGAAAGTTTTCTAAAAGTATGTAGAAAGTAACTGTGTTCTCAACACTGCCTTTTTCAAATATAACGAGGACAGAATACAGATTCTCCATTTCTGTATTCCGAACACATGTCGATAATACTCATATTCCACTTCATCTCAACCCAGGGAATAGTCTGGGAAAACAGAGTTAGTTTCACGGCAACATCAGTCAGCCAGGCAGAAATGTTGGAATTGTTTTGGGCCTTGACTTCAGATGCTCATTCAGCAGGTTGCTGATTATGGTAACACTCGTAATCACATATTCATATATGTAAAGTGCACATCAAATCACAATCAGTGTTATTTCACTTCCACTGGCTTTAATCGCATATCATTCATATACTGGAGAGTATTTGAAGCGCAGCAGGGGGACTTTGGATCAAGCGGAGTAATGAACATATGTGACTATAGATGAAAAAAGACTAGAGTAACATCAGGTAAACCTCTTTTCTTTTAGTGTTGCAGCATAGACTGTCAAATCCTAGCTTAGGCTGATCGTGGTCAAAGTTTAGACCAAGCCGAAACACCGGACGCAGCGCAAATCCACATTTCGCCATAGAAATATGAATGAAAATGCAAGATTGAATTTCTGAAACATGTTCAGCCCTATCTAGATCAGTAATTTGTTTCAGGGACTGAGTGACTGGCAATATGTTCTTGGCGCTAAATGTTGCAGTGTGTACTCCAGATCATTCTGTTCTCTTTTAGGAAGACCCTAGAAAACTGAATTTTTGGTTGGAAGATCTCTACACTCCAGGCTTCGACTCCCTGTTGAAGAAGAAGCAAGCAGAACTGAAAAGGAGCAAAATCTGTAAAATAATGAGTTTGGTGATTCTGTCCGTTTGCGTAGTTGTGGTCGTGATCACGGTACCAGTTGTGGTTGCACAAAGACACGGCTGAATTATACAATTATAACAGGATACATTACACCAGCATTTTACATTGCATAGTGCGGGGGATAAGCAGGGCCTCTCGAATGACTGGATTGTCTATGCATTCACTACTTGGGCCTGTGAGTTATTATCAGCATGTTATATAAACTGATACTGATATACAGTAGTGTGCAAAAGTATTAGATGCCTATGCAAATTGTTTGTCATTTTTCTCAGTGGATGATGAAGTGTGTTTCTACTATCAAGATATGTTTTGCTTGTAAAAAAAAAAAGTAGTTGATATTGTGTGAGCTGGTGAGGAGAACACAGGTTCGGTTCCAGATTCCTCCAGCCGTCGTTTGGGTCTGTAAAATTCCATCAGCAGATCCGGATTTAAATTAATGAAGGACTGACTGAGTCAAACCAGGTTTTTGATGGAAACTATAAGTAATATTGGGGTTCAACAAGGAACAAATTGATATTCTGGACATAATATCACTATTTACTGTTATTTGTATTTATTACATTTATTATGTATTTATTTTTGGTTTTATTTTGTATATTTAGTCAAATTAATCTGGAAAAATCATTCACTGCTCAACTAAACAATCTTTAAATATTATTTTTGCAGGTGGCTAGGACGTTTGCAAAGTACTGTATATACTGACAAAATATAATATGTTTATGTAAATATATGTATGTATATATGTATGTATATACGTTTTGGAGCCAAGGCAAGACAGAGTTTTTGTAAATGTATCTTTTTTCACATAGACATATCTAAGAACACAAAGGGCCGAACCCCTTTCTGTTGAAGGTTTTTCACGTATCTCCATTCAAGAGACAAAGATTTTAGTAATGTTGTGGCTTACTATGAAGAAAAGCATCCCAAGCCCTTCTGTTCTCAACTAGTCAATGGATTGTACAGTTTCATGTAATGTAATTGAATCAATTAGTTTAGAATAGATAGTCTTAGGATGCTTTTCTCCATGGTAGGCTATATTAGGCCTATATCTCATTACTTGTACGAGTAATCGTCCTTTTAATAATGGTGTGGTAAAGCCAGGGCCTACATTATACGGACAAAAGTATTGGCTGTTTTTTACGGTTGATGTTACTTCCAGTGAAGGACAATCTTAATGCGTCAGCATAACAAGACATTTTGGACAACACCATGCTTCCAACTTTGTGGACACAGTTTGGGGAAGAACCTTTTTCTATTCCAGCATGACTGTGTCCCAGTGGACAAAGCAAGGTCCATAAAGACGTGGCTGGATGAGTTCGGTGAGGAAGAACTTGACTGGCCCTCACAGAGCCCTGACCTCAACCCCATCCAACACCTTTGGGATAAACTGGAACGGAGATTGTGAGTCAGGCCTTCTCGTCCAACATCAGTGTCTGACCTCAGAAATGCTCGACAGAATGACTGGACACAAATTCCCACACAAACTTCAAAATCTTGTGGAAAGCCTTCAGAGAAGAGTGGAAGCTGTTATAGCTGTGAAGGGGGACCAAGTCCATATTAAAGTCTATGTATGTGAATGTCATGAAAGTCCCTTTTGGGTGCAATGGTCATGTGTCCCAATACTTTTGTCCTTATAGTGCATGTTTAAGGCATGTTTTTTCAGTAATCAGTGAGGAGTGAGAAGCAGGAGAGAAAACAATAATGAGCACAACACACAGAGCCAGAGATGAATACTTCAAAACCATGTTAAATATAATACAAAGTAAAACCATGAAAACCAATGTGAAACTACCCCTTAAACTACTTTTCAAACTGATTTATGGGCCTCAGCACTGATTCTCAGTGATGACAAAAGCATTATGGGCCTGTAAAAAAAGGGACCGTTAGAAAAAAGGAGAAATCTTGTGTAGTACGCATGTGCGCCAGCTGGTTTATGTAAAACAGGGCACATTTCTGGTTAATGGACCTCACCAAATTTTTATCTGTGTTACTGCTCTGCTTACAAGCAGCTGTCATAAATAAATCAGCAACAAATAAATGAAACAACATTCGTGCATAAATCTTTCGGTGCGTCACGATACTAAAACGACTGGTAGCTGGTAACTTTGAAATACAATACACACCGCTGAGCCACAACATCAAAACCACTGACTGGTAAAGTGAATAACCTTGATTATCCCATTACAAAGACACCTGTCAAGGAGTGGAAAATATTAGAGAGCAAGTGAACAGTCATTTCTTGAAATTGATGGATTGGTTCGCAGGACAAATGAACAAGTGGATCTGACAGATGATTGAGACTGAGATTGAGAGTGTCTCCAAAACACTTGTTGTGTGGGGTCTTGTGGGGGTTTCCCAGTATGCAGTGGTTAGTACCTACCAAAATGGGTCCAAGAAAGGACACCCAATAAACTGGCTACAGAATCATAGGCACCCAGGGCTCATTTATGAATGTGGGGACTGAGGGCTAGCCCATCTCCTCTAATCCCACAGAAGAGCGACTGTAGCACAAATTGCTGGAAAAGTCCATGCTGGCTAGGATAGTAAAGTGTATTACACACATTACAACACTATACAGCTCCATTTAGAAATATTACATGTGACCGGAACAAATAGAGATTTCTATAGATTCTAGTGTCATAAAACTGTAAGGCGTTACGAAATGTGTGTGAAATCTAATGGCGGACCCTTTAACAAGAAACGACTATAGATAAAGTATCTCATGCAGCAGTTTCTAGAGGTTCCCAAAGTACATTAAATACTGAGCCGGTGCGCATATTGTATATTATAGAATATGGTATTATTGAATGAAATAACTATATAAAATATACATGTCCCACATTGTTAGGCATTAGTGTAGCTGAGCTTCTTTTATTCATTACACTTTTGTAAAACCACAGTGAGGAATAACAGCCGCTGTCAGTTTGAATGGTGTTATCTTGTCACCGAGACAAATGAGGACAGATTGTGCCGTGTTATCTCTCTCTTTCACAGACACACGCTCTCACACACTCACACACAAACACACAGCCTGCATGATGTACCGTTTGTCAAGATACAGTTAAATATTTAGTTTGAAAATGGGTGAACAGCTTATCCATCCTGGCCCACATCCCATTCATTTCAGTCACATACGGCCATAGAGGAAACCAAAGCTATACTAATTGTGGGCTATTAATTCAAGAAGCAATTCCAGTTTCTAGGCCTTTGAGTAATTTGTCTTCAAAATTGCCCTAAAAAGTTTACAGCTAGACAGATAGAAACAGTCTGTAGTCATTACCTTGTGTCCGGCCTGCAGACGGTCCAGCACTACAATGGAGGATTTTTGATCCTATCATGCTGTTCTTTTCCCTAAAAATGCTGCTATACAGCACTGCAACTGAGACATCAAAGATCAGTTCCACTCTGAAGCTTTCTGCCAGGGTCTTCATGGCCTGTTGGGGTTTGAGCTGTTCCACATAGTTGCTGCCTTTAACTAGACCTTTGTGTCTGAGACATGCCAGCGAAATGAGACGGCCTCAAGAAATGAGAGTTAATGGATCTAAATGCCTAAAGACGTTAACGATATTACTAGACTTTCACACAAGAATCTCATTTCATTTTGGAGTGTTTGGAAAAAAAAATCTGTAAAAATATTAAAAATGCTTCCATTTTTGGGGCAGTAAAATGCTAGCTGGATGCAGCAGGGCCGGGAGTGTTGATTGGTTGTTGAACTGAGTGAAGCAGTTTGCATGCTTGCACTCACTAACAGCATGAATGTACAAAAAAACTTGCTAGAAAACTTAATTCTGAAACCGTTAAAAATACGACAGCAGGGTTGGTATATTTTACACTATTTTGTGTCCATGTAAAAGTTTGCACAAATGCTCCTCTGGAATCTATTCATTTTGGACCTTCTTGGATTCTAGCCTCTGATCAACCTGGAACACATTAACAAGAGTCAGTTCTAGCTACAGATTCTCTGGTTGTGGCACTGTGTTTTTGGTGCCATGCCCAAATAAGAAACTCTAGGTCTAAGCTGTTTTTCTCTAGGGGAAGAAATGAACAATGCAATTTTAGAAAATGTGTCACTATCAATCGAAACAGAAATGTTTCAAAGCCCTCTTACATCTCGTTGAACTACTTGTATCTCATCATAAGCAAATAAATTGTCAAATATAAAGCTTTAATTCACCCCATACAGAGGAGCCATTTCATGACTTGACTTTGATGAAGTTTTGGTCTTTTTCATCACTTGTCAGTTTTTAGGTGTAATTTTGGTCTTTCGTGATCATTTATGTGCGAGTTTTACTGATGTATCAGTCAGGCCCAACACAGCTTGCAGCTTACAGAGCATCCCTCCGGGTGGATAGTAAAATCAGTGGATAGTGTCGATCAAAATCAAAGGGAGCCAAATCAACATAGCTACTGTATGTACATTTCTTCAGTCTCTAATGACTTTAAAGGCCATGGTTTCTTCGTCAAGCATTCAAATGAAAAATTCAGCTCAGGCCTGTGTGTACTGTGTACACACTTCAGTGCTGAGTACATTTGGTGTGTATAGTTAATAAAACAGGGTTACTCCCTCTGCATGCAGACCTGATCTCCAGTAAAGGCAAAAAAAACCCCTATTTTACCTGCTTTAACTCAGCTGGTTAAGCTGGTAAACCAGTATGCATTTTTCCTTGATGGATTAGTTGATCTATTATTTTTGACCAGACTGCTCTACACTATCGAAAACACTGCACTGTCCAGGCAAATATTGGTTTCCAAAGGTAGAAACGTATCCTTATGGTTCTCAAGGTCCAATTATGTAGCTTAAGTGAGTTTTAAATATGCATCAAATTTACTTTCCCAGGGGAAAAGGGAATATTTGCATTTTTAGTTTATTATTTCAATTTTTACATCTGCGTAATTGTAATATCATACAATTACACGCACTGACTAACGGCACTAAAGGCGTACCCTTAATGGTACAACCCTGGTGATAGTGTTTTTAGCCTGAATAGTAATTTTTTTCCAGACAGCGTACCAGATTAACCATTTTACACGGTAGAGTATGTTTTCATGCGAGTTTAATGGTTTAGCAGGCCTGCCAGTATGACCAGCTTGACTCAGCCTATTCCGATGACCGTGTCCACTTTAACCGTGTTAAACAAGCAGTAATGTGCTAATGGCCCTCGGAGACCAGCTACTGTAGACTGACCCTCAGGACCGGATCAGCCTTTCTATCACTATGTGGAAACTGAGTGCCCCATGACACTAATGAATGATCAGTCAGAGATTATGATAAAGATCAGGGAATTACACCATGGAAACTCTGCCCATCAACATAACTTGCAATGAAACACACACAATTTCCTACAGTGCATATAAACATTTAATTACATACTGTCTGTAAGCTGTTACAAAAATGAAGGTGTTCTTGTACAGTAATGGAAACAGTGCACAGATCTATTTTGCCACATCAAGAAATAGGCTATACGCAAGAGGTACAATCAGTTCATAAATAGGCACTGTATATTTTCTTTCTGCTTACACACATACACACTATCAGCTGGAGGCTGGTTCATACTTGCACTCTCACTTCGGGTCTGGATGCACCTAAGACATGATGAATGCATCTGTCAGAACAGTGTTAAAAAGGAAAAGATACGCAAAGAGGATCCATTCAGTGGAGCTTTGTCCATGGCAAAGAAAAACAAATCATTTCTGCCTCATTTTGAATTGATCCAGGTTTTGGAAGGATGTCTGTAACTGCAAAAACTCCTGATCTAACCAAGACTTGCAATCTTATATTATAGCCTAAAAGTCTTCTTGATCTTGTTTTGAAAATATACTATTCAAGAGCAGATTTGTAAGATTCGTAAGATTGTTTTAAGATATTTTTTTCCTATTTGGAGAAATCTTACCAAGTGTAAATATCTTACTGCACTGGCAGATAATTTCACTTGGTTCTAGTCTGAGATGTCTTGAAATAGGAAAAAAAAATCTTAAAACAATCTTAATAATCTTACAAATCTGCTCTTATATAGTATATTATCCTCAAAACCAGATCAAGAAGACTTTTAGGCTAGAAATAAGATTGCAAGTCTTGGTTAGATCAGGAGTTTTTGCAGCGTGGAACTACAGGCACTTTACATTCTCACTTTTATAACAACTACATTTTGTCAACAATAACTTTTTGTGTTCTTCTACGTTACTTATGCTGTGGCTCATGTCGTTTCCGGTTTTTCTCCTGCCTGTAATTTTACACTGTAATTACATGTATCACAAGTAACAGGAACGATGAGATGCATGACATTTTTGAATATGAAACTTCAAATGAGTTCTACCTACAGTCTAAACACAATATAAGATACAATCATAAGATATATTCTAATGATTTATGAATGAAAATAGTGCAAAACCATCCAATGAATTTTCGTTCACAGGAAAGAATAATCAAAAGACATCGAATAAAGACATTACCTAGGACAGTTTTCCCTGGAGGCACTCCAGCTGCTCTCAACACATCTGATTCAACTAGTCAGCTCATTTTACAAGCCTTTATTGAGTTGAAATGGTGCGTTAAAGCAGGAGAAATACTAAAATGTGCCTTCAGGACCAGGGTTGGGAGCTTTTGCAGTGTTTGGGCAGAGATGCACAGTAAAACCACAGTAAAATACCTGTCCTAAATGCTACAAAAGTCATTTAAAACACATGATGTCTGCTTCTGAAGTCAAAATCACAAGTTGGACACATCACCTGTGATCATAAAAGCTCCAAATGATGTTTTCCACCACCTTTCACGACCAGGGAAAAGTGAAAGTGCCTGTAATTCCAAGATCACTTGTTTTAGTAAATGAACAAGAGCCTGTGTCTTTTCCTTTGACACCTAAAAATAAAAACAAAACGCCTTAAGCGGCTTAAGTGTACCCAGACCATTAAAAGACCTAAGAAACACACATGCAGAAGGAATGGCAGAGAGTGACGCTGGGACAGAGAGAGTGGGTAGAGAACACACACACCCTTCAGCCCTTACAGACTTAAAGGACAACGTAGCTTTCGGACTGTACAGGAGTTTTGTCCATGAACTCAAACGAAAAACAGACCACAAAAAAAATCCAGAGGAGGAATTTTAAACACATACAAACAGAAACAGCAACAAAAATTCAAGACATTTTGACCAGTAACTAAGTTCGCTACACTGGGTTTTTTTATTTGTTGCAGCCTCAACCAATAGAAGTCACAGTTACTACTGATAACGAAAGCATAGTGTAATTCAATTTCTCTCTAGCAGCTCACTGTAACAATCAGAGAAAGTCTTTTTGGAAATGTGAATTGAAAATTCAATTGATACCACATTTTGCTTAGACGTAGAAAATATGCATTAATTAATTATTTTTTAAAAATGTTTTTAAATTGTTGCGGTTTCTCTCACTTTTTGACATTAAAAGCAATCGGATTAAGGTCTTGAACCTGTTGCTACAAAACACAATTCAAGTATACATCCATTGCATAACTGTACGTAACGAAATATGTAATTATGTAATAACTCATGACTTTGAAGGGTTAAGTCTGACCCAAAATTCCACAATGGTAAAGAATACCATGTGGAACTGGTCACATAACTCTTTTTAACACTCTTTCTAGTTTTACACTTTGTATAATTAAGATGACATTCTAATGCATGTATTTCTTTAGCATGTTCCTTAGTAGCTTGTGACGCATTTAGAAGTTTGACCGCATTTACTGGAAATGAGAGGAAGTCTCCTTTTGGTGCCATTAGAGAACTAGTCTCTCTAGCAGGATCTCAACATAACCGCACAGCAACAGCTGAGAAAACAGGCTCTAGCAAATGGTAACATTTTAAGGGAAATAAATAAATGCAAATGCAAAATGATTACACACAAAGGGAACTTTGTTTTACATAGAATCACACTCAGGACATTATATGTCCTTGTTCTGTAGTCCTATGTGAGCCAGACACCACAGGAATACAGAACATGAACTAGTTTCATACGAATTCAGCTCACACACTAAAGCAGCAGAACACCTCATGCTTCTACGGTTTATTAATCTGCCAGTTCTACCTTCCCTTCACTCACTGAGATTGCATTGGTAGTCTTAATGTCTTTTTACTGCACATTCAACATGGTTTATGATAGCAAGGAACTTCTCAACCATTAAAACTACTGGACTGTGAAAGTGAAAATACCTCTTTTATAGATTCTAGGAGAATTAAACTGGGTTTAAAAGCATTTTAGAGGCTTTTTGTGCAGTTTGCAATTCCAATGGGTTCAGGGTTATGCAGCACAACATTCTGGTGGACGAAGTAATTAATTTAACTCTCGCATGCAACGTTTATAGAACTGTTGCAGTTAGAAAAGTGAGACAGGCATTTAACAATAAACGTGTGCAGTCATAGGCAAGTCACCCACTTGTTTGTGACCAAGCGTACAGACATCTAAAGAGTAAAGGTCAGCTAAGTCCACCACCACCTAAAAACACTACAGTCTGAACCTGTCAACAAAGTTGGTATGATACGGAAACACGTGAATTTACTTCTACATTTGAAAATCTTCAGGAAAACACCAATCAAAGAACTTTTCGCAGGAATCGGTCATAGACGTCTGGTGAGATCAAAAGGCTGCAGCAAGTAAAACATGAGCGCCTCACGTTTTAGCACTTGGACCTTCTCACACTTTGGACAGCAGGCCGGACTCGGGGGCGCTGGCCTTAATGATATTTTGGACCTCTTTGAACTTGGGGTGCTCTTTGTCAGCCACAAGCTGCAGCAGGACAGACTCGCTGGTGGTGATGATTATGCCGGTACGTGCAAGGCGCTGAGAGAGAGAGAGAGAGAGAGAGAGAGAGAGAGAGAGAGAGAGAGAGAGTGAGACAGATACAGAGAGAGAGACAGAGAGTGAGAGAGAGACCAAGAGAGAGAGAGACAGAGGCAGACAAAGAAAGAAAGACAGAAACAGAGAGAGACTTTTAAAAGGCAAGTTAAAAGGCACCATAAGAAAATGACAAAAAAGTATATTGTACATTAATTATTGGTGTGAGATGCAGACAATTTACTAATTCAAAAAGTACCAAGACCAAAAAGTTACAAATCTTCATTTCCAAATTTATTCTCCACTTCTGCCCATATACACACACATGCACACGCACGCGCACACACACACACA
>JBBJLS010046388.1:0-13633 GCA_037577275.1 Bryconaethiops microstoma
CAGAAATGCTCAATATGAAATACACAATGCTGTGTACACAAACACTGGGGAAAAGTGTGTGTGTGTGTGTGTGTGTGCGTGTGTGTGTGTGTGTGTGTGTGTGTGTGTGTGTGTGTGTGTGTGCATGTTTGTGGGTCAGTCACACAGCAGACAGTGAACGATCTTTGTATGCATGAGGAGTCCGAATCTGAGTTTGATGTACTGGGCAGGTCCACACACAGAAACACACACTGCACTTCCAATATTGATTTAATATAGCCAGCAGTCCAACATCTCTCCCTCTCTCTCTCTCTCTCTCTCTCTCTCTCTCTCTCTCTCTCTCTCTCTCTCTCTCTCTCCGTCCCTCCCTCTCTCTCCCTCATAGACATGCACATCTGAATCTCAGAGACAGGAAGAGAGGACAGTGCTCTTTCACTCACCACAGAAGTGCCTCATGCATTTTCTTTTCTTTTTTTTCACCTATTTGCCACTTTTCTCCAATGTTCCCAATTTACCACTTGTCAGCAGTAGTAAGTCTCTGTCTCATTAGATGTCAGTGCCTGCAGGGTGGGAGTACTGAAGCTTCTCACACATTTATTGAAGTATGGAGGCCTGCTATGGATTGTTTAAACCAAAATAACAAATCAACCCTTCTGTACGTAGTGTCACACATTGGAGCCACCTGATTACTTTCTGTTTAAGCGCTCCAGTGTGATTTGGAATGCTCAGCAACAAATATTCTAGCATGTTCTAACTGCTGATGTCACAATGCAAGTTAATGGAGATTCAATATTACCGCTGATACACCACCACTCAGAAATTTATATTTATACTTTTATACATTTGATAGATGATCCGTAACAAATTCACACTAAACTTGGGCTCTGTCCCAAGCTGACGCACAAACTGATGGATGGAGTGAGTACCGTGCAGGACACTCAAGAGCACATCATACACAACCAGGAAAAACACACTCGCTCTTTGAAAAGCAACACTGTAAAACAAATCTTCACATTTTGAAAATAGTTACCGTGCATAATCCCAGAAAATCACATTACTATGCTGTTGTTTTCATTACATGCCTTTATAAACTGTCTTAATGGGGTATTTATTGTCTCCACTTATTTATTCATAACTATCAAGGCACTGTAACCATAGCAACCACAGCTTGTGCTGTTGTACGATAAATGTAATCATCCTGTTGAATGAATCAAAGTCAAACGAGTGATACCATCATGAAAGTGACAAATATCTCTCACTGACGAGGAGATGTTTAGGTGCTCTGTGGTCAGGCAGCACAACCGGAGTGAAAACAAAAACATTTCACAATACAAAGTAATGGGTTCTTGAATTTTTGCGTGAAATTCTGATGCATGAGCAAAAACAAAAAAAACTCACACAACAACGGCCACAACTATTTAAAAGGACATTCCTGTTTTTATATACATTCATGGACATGGAGTACAGTTCCAGTGGATTTTCTGGCCATACTGTGCAGAATATATGTCATCGGGTTCAGACTTCTTACCATCGAACATCTATTTTTTAGCTTACTTCATCAGATCAATACCTCGTCAGATTACTCTCACAATGATGGACTCTCACAAATCAATGCACAAATCTGGCTGGAGACACAGATGAGAAATCTGGAACTGACCTGGTGTTCCTCTAACCAGCTTGCAAAAAACTGGTTAAAAATTAGAAAAAATAAACCTTAACAGGTATGCTTTACTGCTTTCTTGTTTACATTTATTGTGATTTGATAGCAGAAAGACACTTGCCGTTGAGATAAGAAGCTTTAAACAATTTACACAGGTGCCTAAGACTTTTGCACGGTACTGTATCTGTCCATTTGTGGGGGTATGTGTGACCAACATGTTCTTTTAACAGCTTTTCCACAATCAAGGTATACTGCAAGGTATTCCACAATACCTTGCAGTAAAGGCCTCTAATGACTCATCTGGAAAGTTCTGAACAACTAAACTGCTGGGATTTGATTCTGTTCTCCCACAAGAGTATAAATGAGGTCAGCACTGATGGGGTTTGATTAGGTCTGGATCATGAAAACTCATCCCAAAAGAGTTCATTATTTCATCACTCCAAGTCATTCCAAAGGTGTTCAGTGGAGCTTCATCACTCCAACTCATCCCAAAGGTGTTCAGTGGAGCTTCATCACTCCAACTCATTCCAAAGGTCCTCAGTGAAGGTTCACAAATTCATGTCTTCCCAAAGGTCTTTAGTGAACTTTTCCCAAGCGAAGTCAGTAGAGCTTACGCTACCCCATTTCATCCTAAAGGATTTCAGTGGAGAAACATTGCTAGAACTTCAGTCCACAACTCGTCCCAAAGAACTTTAGTGGAGCTTAATTTCTTCATTTAATTCCAGAAAAGTGCAGCATTTCTTGGAGATATTTTTCTTCAGCTCTTACCAAAGTTGTTTAGTGGAACTCCACAACTCCAACTTAAGTCACAGTTTCATAGCTTTATCACTCCTACTCATCTCAAGAGAAGTCAGTAAAGCTTATGCTAGGCCATTACATCCTAAAGGAATTTATTGGATTCCAAAGGTATTCACTAGAGCTTCAGTCCACAACACATCCCAATGAGCATTAGTGGAGTTTCATTACTTCATTTCATTCCTGTAAAGTTCATTTCTTCAGTTCATGGAGATCTACATCTCCAGCACTTATCAAAGTTGCTCAGAGGAGCTCCACAGCTCCAACTTGTGCCAGTGTTGTCTAGTGTACCTTCATCCTACTGACTCACCCCAAAGGATTACAATTGAAGGATTAGAGTCATCACTCAAACTCATTACAATTAAATTCTGTGGGAATTAATCATTCAAACTCGTCCCAAGGGAGTAACTCATCCCAAAGGTCTGAACATTGATTCTTTTTTTCTGCAAGACCTAAAGTGAGGTCATCACTGATGGATCACGAGTGGATCACATTGTTGACTGGATCACAAATAGCATCAAAACTCATCGTAGCATCAAAACTCAAGTACTGTGCGAAAGTCTTCAGCACCTACACAAATTGCTTAAAGCTGTTTTTCTCAGCGTGTGATAATTAATGTATCTTTGTTCCAGCAAAGTTAACATTAGAATAAATACAAACAATTAAGAAAACAAGAACAAGCTGAAGCTCCTGAAAAAACAATCAGCAGCTCTTGATTTAATTTTGATTTAAGTCAAACCAGGTTTCTGATGGAAACTACAAGTAATGCTGGACTTCCACATGGAACACACTGATATACTGAACATAAAATCACTATTTAATGTGTAATGTTATTTGTATTAAATTTTTTTGGTTTTATATAATACAGTATGTTTAGCTATATTAATGTGATAAAACACTCACCGCTCATCTACAACATTTTTAAATGTTATTTTCCCAGGGAACTAACAATTTTGCACAGTTCTGTATGTTCAGTAGAGCTCCACTACTTTAACTCATCCCAAAGGTGTTTAGTGGAGCTTCATAAATTCAGGGAATACATTTTATTAACAAGCTTGTATTTTCCAAGGCCTTCCATTGTACTGTGTTTTCAAATGAAGATTAGATCACACTTCGTAACACCTGTGTGTTATAAGGGGCATCTGGACAAGGGAGTTCGATTTTGATATTGATGGGGACACATAAGCGGTAACTATACTCCAGTCATAATGCAATAGCCAGCATCTTTCATACATTGACGTCAAAGAACATGTTCAGGCTGGTACTGTCGTCCATGTAACCAATAATAAAGTGCCATAATCACAGAACACATTCAATTCTTACCTGGCTGGGACATTTTAAGGAAGGTACTGTTACCTTTTCAAACCAATGATCTAGAAATTTGTGTTTCCATCTAAACATAAAAAAATATTGTAAACAATATCATAAATACAAAGATGAGGCACTGAACATCTGTAAACTGTGCAACACTAGGTTCTTACTGCATCAACACTAAACGGCATGTGTTCCATATTTTCAAGTACAGAATTGTTAGTATAATCTCGTCCTCTTTCTCGCTAACATCCACACCACAACTGCGCTGAGCTTTGACACTTCTTAAAGCCAGACAGAGCTTCAGCCAATCACATGTCACCAAGAAAGGGCACAGCCAATTCTATAACAATGCTGGTTTTATTTGAAATTTTTTTTATTTACAATTATTGCTGAGGACCATTCAGTAGTCACTGGATATTGCTAGGGACTTCTCCAAATCCTACGTCCTCATGTCTGTACACTTCTGGATCTCTCTATACTTGCCCTTTCTTGGGCTCTGCATATTTTAATGAAACTTCTTTGCTTTGCATGGCAGCAGAGTCCCTCATCTCTGAGACTTGCCTTTCTGTGTTGGGAATTCAGCCAAACACTTTAGCCTGAATTGTGTGGCACAAGTAAGAGACAAATGAGTAGTGAGGAGCTCCTGAGGAGCATCCCTCGTCCGCTTGGCTGTATTTTTCAACCTCCTCCCCTGTTTCTGATCTCCCAGTGCTAAAGCTAACACTGCCTGAGAGTCTCTGCAACATCATTGCGTTAATCACACACAAGACATACCTCCACTGCGGCTGTTTTTTGCCCATGGCAAAAAAAAATAAAAAAGGATGGAGAGCCCTCTTTATTTTTTTAAGTTCCCATAGAGCCGCTGGAGTGCCATTTCAATGAATCTTCCTTGTCAAGAGACCTTAAAACTTGAGTATTTTCCGCTACGCCTCAGAATATCTGTCAACCTTAGGCTCTTAGCAGAACCTTCCTTTTAAAAATGCTGTTCCTGCCTTGAGGCAGTCAAAAAAAAAAAAAAAGTTCATTTAACCCTTAGAATTCAGAGTATATCATTAAAATCTAATTTCAACAAATATAAATGGTGTAAAACAGTCTAATATCATGTTTGTTCTCCTACATGCTCTCTGTTTGCTGCTGTTTTGCTCAGTGTGCCGCTCTCTGGACCCCCTCCCTCTGCGGGTTTCCCCTCCCACTTGTGAGCGGAGAATATCCTGAATGTTCTCCCATGTTCAAAGATGTTGTGTTGTTTTTCCATTTCTAAAACCTAAAACCCCTGTAGTGGTTATTATTATTTCATGTTTAATAAATGACAATAACTTTAGTCACATGTTACATAGGAACACCAAAAAAAGCTCAGAATGACATCTCGAGCATCAACACAAACCGAGGGAATTTCCATATGAGGTTTTAATTCGCTGTATGATTTACCATTTGTTGTGTGCCGCTTGTATTCTAAGGGTTAATGGTGGGCTTCCATTGAACAGAGTATGGAAGTGCTACCTTTAGCAGATTCTAGTACTTCCCTGTTTTGTTTCAGCAGGGCAGGCTATCAGGTGGGTTTCTCTTATCATTGTTTGGATCTGAAAGCCGTAGGTGCAGAAAGGCTCTTCTGCTTTTGATTTGCTTTTGGAAACACTCCCAAAATCACCTCTGGACACATTGGTTTTGAGGCAACACTTATCAATGTTGCTCCAGATGTAAGTGCCACTGGAGAGGAAAACTGTAGAGACCTGGATCAAGCAAATTTGCTTTGACCATTGTTGATCTGGAAGAGTACTAGAAAAAAACTGGGCTCATTAACAGTACATACTGCTGTTTAAATGGAATGTAATGAGAGCGCGAGAGAAATGGCTCACAGGGAAACACCACGCTGATGCCATTAGATGAAACGACCCATGGAGATCAAAGACAGGGAGGGAGTTTGGAAACCTACAGCAGAATCTGCCAGCCCTCTTTGTATTTTATGTGTATGTAGGCCAACATAAATTTAATGAATGAATAACTCGATGCTTGTTATAAAGCTTAAAGGAATAATACAATAAAAAAACACAATCTTTACATTAACTGCATGCCTTAATCATCTGACACCAGCTTGAAACCATGTAGAGGATGCTGTAGGCTTTAACCCTCTGAGGTCTGAGGCCTTTCTGGCACTTTGAGCCAGTTTTCTACATTTTTTATGTATTTAATCTAACCTTTACATTTTTTATGTATTTCATCTAACTAAAATGCAAAATGTCACACATATGGTTATATTCTGGAAAACCTCAGCAATAATAATGCTAGTAAAGTGAATGTAATGAAATTATTTATTTTTTTTAAATATTGAGGTCTACAAACAAAGTAAAAAAACACACCATTAATATATCTGAGCATACTTTTGAAGTTTGAACCTTGTAAACATATGTGTTGGCTACAAAAAGGTAAGAAGAGCATTCAGAAATGTTATGTAGTTTCAGTGCAGTTTGTAAAAGAATAAGACTACCTACTTTTTCTCTGCTCTTTCACATGCATATTCACTAGATGGGTGTTTCACACCTGTAACTTCCCCCTCCCCCTGTCAATGGCCAGGTGTCAATGGCTTGTCATTGTCTGCCTGGCCCTGCTCCCGAAGCTTTTGTAGTAACTAAATCTTCTAAATCTTATAAAATTACTTAAATACTCAGAGTTCAAGACTTTTATTTGTCACATGCAGTTATTGCTGGTACAATATAGACTCTGCTACACATGGTAAAAATGGAAGAAATAAGTATCAACATCACAAAAATAGTGTAAGTAAATAAAAACCCAGTATAAATATAAAAGTATAAATAAAGTATAAGTATAAGGTAGGGCTGTAACGGTACATGTATTCGTACTGAACCGTCATGGTACGGTACATGATGTCATACGGAGAATACACGGTACGACGAAGATGTGATTGAAGTAATACAGAATCACAGAGGGACCAAAAAGCGCATGTAAATCATAAACCTGGGTCGTAGTGTGGAGTCGGAGTGTACAGCCGGAGTTGGGGACGAGCTATCTTCCCCTAAGGCACCTGGACTGACTAGCAACACACCTGACTCTCGTCTCCTATCCTTAGTTAAAGTCCGGATGCGCTCCTCTAACTCTGACACCTTCTCCGTCAGATACGTAACTAACGTACATTTCACGCAAGTAAACTTTATGGTAGTGCTAGAGCTAGTGACGGAGAGAGGGGCTGAACTAATCATGCCGCACTTGCAGAGAAGGCGCTCGCCAAACTCCATACCGAAACTTACCGTTTATCTGACCGGTCGTCTCTCGTCAGTGGGCTGGTGACGTTGCAGACCGATGGAAATAGTTTAATAATCATCCAAAACGTTAAGTTCACTCACTAGAAATTATAATTAGCGGCTAAAACAGAAGTACAAACACACAAAGAACATGCTGAGGAGCACCGGTTGCAACACTTCTGCTGCCTTACACATACATGAAAATATAAACAAGAGTGTGTGTGTACTGATTAATACACTGCTGTTGATTTAAAATAAACAAAAACAAACCAAGCCTCATTATTTAGAACTTTTTGTTGCTTAACTTCGCTGTATACCGAACCATGATTTCAGAACTACAGTGTGAACCGAACCGTGAACTTTCTGTACCGTTACACCCCTAGTACAAGGTATAAGTATACAAGTATAAATAAAAATACAATAAGCAGTCCAATCACGATGTCAAACAGCATAACAGTTTCTTTTCTGATGAAGGCCAAGGTGCACATTACATGCACCAGACTTCCACAGAGTTTTTGTTGTCCTTCCCTGCTACCTGCATATGATCATCTGGCCAGCAAAAGACCAGGTATAGCTTCATAAGCTAACCGAAAAAGCACCAACAACAGCTAGTAAAACAGATATTAGGCTACTTACTCAAGACGAAACTCAAAGTGTCTCTGTTCATCCTCACTGTCGTCACCAGATAAATCAGACTTTGCTTTGTCTGACTCACTCTCCAAAGCTAGTGTTCCAGTGTGTGGAACGAGCATGTGCATTTGTTTATAGCGGTGAAATGGGGCGTGTTCTCACCGCCCCTGGTGCACAATGAGCCAATCACGCCACTGCTATTCAGATATTCAGATTGGTGTTTTACATCTGAATAGCTGAGAGCATGGCGGCAGGACAGAAAATCACAAGCTTTCTTTTTATTGTATTTACAAAGCGCCACCAATATATTTTATTTTAAGAGGCCTCAAGGTTTCTAGTGATGTTATATGTTATATGTTATCCGGCCTCAGAGGGGTCGGCAGTCAAATGCTGTGTTTTTTAGCTCCACTCTAAAAAATAAAGGCGTTGAAAAAGGGTCAACACAGAAGAACCATCTTTTGTTCCTTAAAGAACCTTTCAGCTGAGGCTTTTTTGGAACCCAGTGTTCCAAATGAATAACTAAACTTCAGAACAGTGTCACACACTCTTAGAAAAGTGACTCTTGAAGAGTTCTACTGAAGAGATCTTTGTAGTTACTTGCAGAACTATAGCAACTCAACTTAAAAAGGTTCTGGTCTAAGCCCTAAATAAATTGTTCTTCAAGGGTTCTTTAGTGATGTGATGGTTAATGGTTATGGTTAATGGTTATTTTTTCAGGGTTAAATGGTTCTACTTTATGATTGAAAGCTGGATGCAAAAGGTTCTTCAACAAAAAGGGGACTATTTTTGTAACAAATCCAGCCAGTATATATATAATGTTGTATTCTTTAAAGAACCTTTTGAAAAATCATTCTGTGTAGCACCAAAATGGTTCTAGTGTTACATTGAACCATTTTCATATTATATAAAACTCTTGTTTTGCTAAGAGTCTATAAAGTCATTTACTATGATGCTAATACATTCGGCATTAGCTTCCATTGTTTGTTAGCTACATTAGCTTCATAGTTACAGTGTCTTGGTTGACTGTCCACGTTTGGTCATGGAGGCTGGGAATATGATGCATATTTGGGTTTTCACGAGCATCTTGCTGCATTGGGGAAATGCCCAGCACTGTAGAGCTGTATTCCCCCCTGCGGTTCATTCTGTGTTGCATATCTATAAATAATAACCCCCGACGTGATGAAACGCCCCGAAATAGAAAGTGCAGTGGCCTCGTCCTGTGTCCGCCGGCAACGTCTGTTTGCTTATGCAGGATTTTCTAGAGAAAAAAGAAGGAGGAAAATGGAGAAGAGTGATGTGGACCAACAGAAAAAGGAATGTGCTGCTAAACCACTAGCGGTGCTAGAATCTCCAATGGAGCAAAAACTAGAGGAAAAAGAAATGTGTCCCTGTAAGCTCTGAACCTAGTGTTGCAAGATATTATTCCTGGAGGGGCATCGTTTAAGATAAGATACTCAGTCAAGCGTCATAATGAGAAAAAAAATAGCCTATATATGATTGAACGTTTTCAGTGACGGAGCACGTCGGTGATTAAGCAGGGGAAATAGAGCAGTGTGTGTGTGAGTGTGTGTGTGAGTGTGTGTGTGTGAGTGTGTGTGTGTGTGTGTGTGTGTGTGTGTGTGTGTGTGTGAATGGCTGAGGCACACAAGGTCACCTTAAATGCATCCGTATGCAAATTTGTGATGATGCAGCAATTGTTTCGGAGGCTTGAGATCTGGTTTTACACACAAGGCCCAGCGAAGCCAAACGCTCTTGCTTTAAGAGTGCAGAAATGAAAAGGTGCACATTTTGACCCACATGCAGTTCCTGACAGCTGATATATATATATATATGAGGTGTCACGCGATCAAAAAAATTAATAAATCTAATTAATTACAAGCTCTGTGATTAATTAATCTAGAATAATTGCACACATTTTTGCTGCAAAAGTATTTACAAATTTTAATGCATTTTGTCATATGAGTGAATGAATAATCAACATTACAGACTTTTAGCGTGTCTTTTATTTTACTGTTCATATGCAGTAACGGTCACAGCAATCAAATATATGACCTAATATGCTGAGGGAAAAAATGCTTCAGCAAGAATCACGATAAAACCAAGTCCGTCTATAAGGTGCAATTTAAGACAATGTACATACAAGCATGGGTGTCGGAAGCATTTCAATGTGGGAGTGCGCTGCACTCTACATCTTGTGTATTTCACTCATACATCACCCCCTAATATAATAGTTCTGGTGTTGTGATGAATTATGCTGTCTTGTCGAAAAATGCTACCGTAGCACAAATCGAGAGCAGAGTCTATTGATTCATGCTACCCTGTGAAAAAATGCTCCCTTATACAGTTCATACAGTTTATGGTCAGTTTATAACACTGAAAATGATGATGAAAAGGCAAATAATATGCATAATCAGAGAAAAATACATTTTATTTAAATGAGAAGAGCCTAGATAGATAGAGGTGCATAGAGCCAGTTTACAAAGTCAGGTTCTAACATTGAGAAATGCTACCATGAACAGGGTACTTCAGATGGTGCCATGCTTACAGCTTTTGGTGATTCTGGAAAGTGCTGGTGTTTTCTAGCTTCAGACAGCATTCAGACAAATTGCTTAGGTTATTCATAGGCCCTTGGACTGTGCACCGAAGACAGCATGTAGGAAGTATAAGTACATGTACGAGCCGAAAGTAACAATTAAAAAAGCTTTTAAGATATCAATCACCATAAACCCAAACGCAAACCAGTTACCCCAAGACTGTGGGACTGCACATGCGCAGAAGGGCACGGTAGCACATCTTGATGAGTAGCATGTTTTGACAGAACACCGGACAGGGTTAAAGTCATGTGGTGTGCAGGGTATCTCATCTGTTTGACTCATACAAATCGCTGAAAAATTAACACTGGTTATTTCAACACCGCTACCATTTATATATATATATATATATATATATATGAATCATTTACATTATTGCAATATCCTAATCCATTAGGACTGCATGTGGCACATAAAGTCATATGTTGTCAGGGGCGCTGTCTCTCGACAATGAGGGCAGGCGCAAATGCAGACTTCCATCATTATTAGTTTTTATTGAAACACAAAAGAAACGGGCATGTGGGCCTAAACCGAAAGAAATACAAAAACCAAAGGAGAGAGGAGCACACACAAACCTAGTAAGACGGTGGGCCAACACTAAGGCTCAATACAACCAGAACTAAATACAAAACACAAAAGTCCATAAACCAATAGAAACTAAACATCACTTTAACTGAACACACCGGTCAGCTTAAGCACATAATACAAACAAACTCAAGACTCGTGTGCTCAGGCATGTCAAAAATAAAATCTCCATTCTACACAAAAAAAAAAAGGGAAAGGGAAAAAAGGAAAATGTGGGAAAAAAGGAAAATGTGAAAAGTGAAGGATACGGCACTTTAAAAACATGCTGTTCATGCTAGAGAGACACCAGGGTTCACGTCCCTTTACTTTCAAAGTCCCAGAATAGAATTTCATTAGGAAGGCGCCAGGTGATGGGCGTAATAAGAAACGTGTACAGTGGCGGTCCCATGATGACACTACTTCATCACACACACACACACACACACACACACTCCTCTAGGTCCAATTTATTCTCCCAGAGGAAAAAGACTCAAATCCTTCCACTCTAAGGCCTGAACAACATGCAGCCATCATGACTTTCACATTGACATTCATTTACACACACACACACACACACACACACATACACTCACACACACACACACACACATCTCTGTCTATCTATCTATCTATCTGTCTATCTATCTATCTATCTATCTATCTATCTATCTATCTATCTATCTATCTATCTATCTGTCTATGTATCCATCTGTGTATCTATCTATCAACAGTATGTATTTATCTGTCTGTCAATCTACTGTATCTATCTATTGATCGATCTGCCTGTCTGTCCATCTGTCTCTTTGTCTATCTATCCAAGAGCTGAGTTAGTCTGAGTTAGAATGAGAGCTAAGAAAGTGAAGAGAGAGTCTGTGTCTGTAATTATCAGGTCAGACAGATGAGAGAATTCTCGCTCAATTTGCAATTAGGTATATTAGGTTGTTAAGAAGACATTTTTTGCTCAGCGTCCTGTCATGCATTTGCTCACTGCAAAAGCTGATCATTTTCCTCCCGACCGCCCCACACACACTTTTCATCCAGCTACCATCGACAGGCTGTCATTCGTGAAAGCCTCAGATCGTCCCTTTCACAGCCCACGGAACTTTCTGACTGAAGAGCAAAGACAAGATTAAGGCCCAAATTTCCTACATACTTCAATTGTATTTTTTACATGAAGCAAAAGGAAAGAATGGAGTGCCATTAAAAGAAGACGAGTCTTTAAAGCTTTTTATTAAATGTGTGAAATATTAATAAGCCTACGGAGAAATACACTATAACCAATGCACCTATGTTCATTAAATAATTTATTTCATTAATTAATTCCTATCCTAGCAGTTATAAGCTGGAGAGACCCCCAGGATGGGTTGCCAGTCAATCGCAGGGCAAACATTTAATTGATTATGAATAATTATTGCAGAAAATACTTCTCCAAGTAATGTAGGCCACGGTTGCCAAGCAACCTATGCTGCCTTTGGCTGGTTTCAGCGGATGGACAGCATGAAAGAAAAAGTCAAATGGAGAGAAATATACAGCAATAACTATTTTTATGGAAGAAGACATCAGTGACCTGATTTGGTGAGCGCTCTGCTCATTCGCATATATTTCATCCAGAACGAGAGTATCAGTGTTGTGAGACAGTTGTATCATCAAATTTCTAAGTCCTCTGGTCAAGTGACATGTTGATTTTTTTAAGTATAAACTGTTAAAACAGTTCATTTTGAATTTCGGGATGTCACAAAAACCAACACGCCGAAATATATATTCACGTACACCTTCATTAGGCTACAGTAATTTAGACCCACTCACTTGCATCAAAGTTATAGATTGTTTCAACCCCAACTGCTTTTCAAGTGAGGACATTACAGGCAAGCCAATCAGAACTGAGGTCATTTGCATGTATGAATGTTAAAGGCACAGTATTCTAATGTCCGTTGTCATTATAAGGGATAAAGAGATGTGGGAAAATTATCCATTTGATACATAAACAAATACAAATTTTGACAAATATGAGAAACATTAAGGATATGGGCCCTTTGAAGCATTCTATCCACACTAGAGATACACTAGGGTCATTTTACTTCATTTTCCACATATTATCAACATTCATTTGATGTAAATTTATATAAAATTTATATTGAAAATGCAGGATTCTGCCGGATGTTGTGGTGGATGTCATGTAGATAAAATTTTAAAATTTTAAGAATTTAAGATATTTCAGATATTATGGCTTATTGTGAAACTAGAGTCTGTTTTTAGATTAATTATTCAATAATTGCATTTATTTTACATTCTTTTAGATGAACAGATGAACAGGCCCTTGGAAAACATTATATTAGCATTTATTTGATGTACATGATCTTAAAAAATCTATTTAAAAGGGATGCTGCCAGTGGACATCATCTAGATGCTGCTTAAAAATTTTACACCCAAAATGAAAATGTCTTTCCAGATTTTATGGCGGAGAGTGCGAACCTAGAGCCTGTTTTTTATGGCAATTATTAAATAATGGCAGTTATTTTACTTTTTTGGGGGGTGAACAGAATTTAGTACATACAACTACAAATGTCATAAGTCTCACAAAAATATGAGAAAAATTAAGAATACAGACACCAGGGTCCTTTTGCTTTACTTTACACATTATATTAAGTCAAAGTCAAAGGGTATTTTATTGTCATCTCAATCATATACAAGTATACAGAGATATATGAAATGGCGAAGCTCAGGTTCCACAGTGTACATACAGTGCCTGATAAAAGAAATCAAAGAATCTCGATGAACTCTGGGAGTCCTGCAAGACTGCTTTCTTTGCCATTCCAGACGACTTCATCAACAAGTTATTTCAG
>JBBJLS010046399.1:0-13633 GCA_037577275.1 Bryconaethiops microstoma
TTAACTGAGGCAAGTGAGGCCTGAAGTTCTTTGGATGTTGTTGTGGGGTCTTTTGTGACCTCTTGGATGAGTCGTCGTTGTGCTCTTGGTGTAATTTTGGTCATCCGGCCACTCCTGGGAAGGTTCACCACTGTTCCATGTTTTCGCCATTTGTGGATAATGGTTCTCACTGTGGTTCGCTGGAGTCCCAAAGCTTTAGAAATGTCTTTATAACCTTTTCCAGACTGACAGATCTCAATTACTTTCTTTATCATTTGTTCCTGAATTTCTTTGGATTTCAGCATGACGTCTAGCTCTTGAGGATCTCTTGGTCCACTTCACTTTGTCAGGCAGGTCTTATTTAAGGCACTGCTACCACCAGACTCCCCCAATCATCCTCTCGGTCAGCTGCTACTGATGTTCCATTGGAATCTGTGGCCCTGGTTACCGGAGCAGGCTCTTGGACAGGGCCGACTGTGGCAACCCGAAATTCTGCCCAATGAATATTCACCTCTGGTCCTTCCCCATGTTTAGGACAAATGGCATAAACCAAACATCGAATCACTCTGTACTTAATAGGACCCCATACATCCTGAATCTTGTTGTGGCCCTCGACATGATTGCACCAGTACACAACCGTGCCTGCCGGAAGCAAAACATCATTATAGCTGCTAGGAGAACCCCTGGAAAAGTCCTCACCCTAGGCTGGACTGCCTTGGCCACCACATTTCGGCCAGAGATGTCAGAGCAGGCAGGCCTGGTAAACAAGATAGAGCGTCAGCATTTCTATTCATGGCTCCTGACCGATATTTAAGCTCAATGTCAAAAAGTGCTGAGATGACATGTCCCAGATATTGAACAGCCCCAAGATTAGCTGTTTGCAAATAGCTAAGCAGGTTGTTGTCAGTGTACACCATAAAATTTGCCCCCAGCAGATACTCTGAACTTCTCTGTTACTGACCATTTCAGAGCTAGTAATTCTAGCTTCATAGAGCTATAATTCAACATATTCCATTCTGACAGATGCAGTCCTCGACAGGCAGATGCAACAGGCCTCCTCTTGTCCAGATGTTCCTGGGACAATACTGCCCCCAAGTCAGTGTGGCTAGCATCAATCTCCAAAATGAATGTTTTAGAAAAACCTAGGAAAGAATGCAGCTCTGTCAAGGTCTGGGGGAGCTTCCACTCTGCCACTGCCATAATCTTCTCTGGATCGGTTGATACTCCTGTTGCCAAGATGACATGCCCCAGATATTTAACTTCAGTCTGGAAGAAGTTACGTTTCTTGAGCTTCAAGTTATACTGCTTTAACCTTCCTATAACCAAGTCCAGGCACTGTAAGTGTGATTCAAAGCTATTGAAAAAGATCATTATATCATCCAGGTACAGAAGAAGGGAATGGAACTGCTCGTCACCAAAAATGTGCTCCATTAAGCGTTGAAACATGCTTGCGGCATTACATAACCAGAACGGCATCCGAATGAACTTGAACAACCCAAATGGTGAGCAAAATTTCTTGGCCTTATCATGTTAGGCAACAGGCACCTGATTATAGCCACTGGCAAGGTCAAGAGTTGAAAACAGGGTGGCACCAGCCAAGGCATCTAAAGACTCTTCTATTCGAGGGAGAGGAAAAGCATCTTTAATGGTTTGATCATTTAGCTGCCTGCTGATAATCCACGCAGAGCCATATAGTCCCACCTTTTTTTACATAACCACAATGGGGGAGGAGTAAGAGCTACAGCTCCCCTGCAACCACACCCCTATCTAGAAGTTCAGCAATATGGGCCTTTACTAAATCATACCAGGAAGGAGGGAGCTGACGATAACGCTGTCAAATGGGAGCCACATTCACTAAAGGGATTTCATGTTGGACTAAATCAGTACACCCAATATCCGTTTCATTCTGACTGAACACCGTACTGTATCTATGCAAAAGTACCCTAGCCGCCTGATCTTGACTGGGGCTAAGATTGGGCCAGGTAACTTCAGACAGATTGAGAGGCCCACTCTGTGTACACAATAAGTGCACCTGAATTACATGTTCCGAATCAGTGGACCTCTCAAGTGTAATGGTGGTATTATTGACCTGCACTTTGGCTGCAAACAACTCAGCCAGAATGGTTTGGCGGGAAAGCCAAATATCTTGAGTTTCAACATTCACAATGGGCACCCATATTCTTCCCTGTTCAACAGATAGAAAAGCCCTAGATGCTAACAGTTCGTTTGGTAACCTACTAATAGTGGGCTCACATAATGCAGAGCATAGGGTGCGACCAAAGTGTTGGGTACACATCGCTGGGACCATCTTCAAAGACCGCGCAGGAATGCGAACAGAAAAGTGGCCACCGACTTTCACTCTACCCAGGCAACGCGACTCGAACATTCAGTCAAGCTTATGGCACCCAGACAAAGCGTCCCTCCAAGCTTCACTACTGTACTGGGATGGACTGAAATAGTGTCGAACCATGCTGATGAAACAACTTGTCATAGCACCTACTAAACACATTCATGCCCAAGAGGCCAGGGACCTTAGTTTTATTTGCTTGACTTGTGGGGTGAGGGGGTCTTAAACAACCAAGACACCCATATGTGGTAGCAGCTTGCCCAGGACTAGAATATCTAGCTCTAGGTAACCTAGGTAAGGGAGTTCTAAATGTTTAACTGTCCTCAACTGAAGCCAACTGCATTCTTGCAACTGTTTATCTCCCCAAGGCTGAAAATGTTGATTAAAAAACTCTCCGGGATAGTGGTTACCATAGACCCAGTATTCAGCAAACAAGAGACCTGAATGCTCCCCATATCAACCTCTACTAATGGACAGGTCATGCAAAAAATCTAGAATTTACAGCTGAGCCCTTACAATCCCCTTCTGATGGCCGACTCTCTACACCAGAGGGAGCTAGTTTTCCTGCTGCTCAGAGGCTACCACCTGTGTGCCTGGATTCACACTCTGTGTACTCGTCTTTCCCCGTCCATTAGACCCCGAGCTACTAGTCAATTCTACCAGACAAAAATGGGCAATATAGCCAGGGTGGTCACAACGCAAACATATTGGTCTACCATCAGGCTGGAAGTGATAGAGTCAACAAGGGGGTCCACTAGAACCCTGCATCTGCACAGGGGTTGCATGTACATAGCGTCCAATTGTGTCTGCTATTTATGCAAACATTCCTTTAATTCTGCCATCTCATCTTTAGATTATACTTTGTTACTCATTAAGATTAAGTTAATCCCTTAAACTGCTTTGATGCTTTAAATCAATGTGTCGTTTCAAATTGGATCCAGATGTGGCTGACATCTGGACTTGTTTTTTTTTCATACCAGGTGGGCATAATTTGCACAAAACGTTTTTCCCATCTAAATCTACACCAATTTCTTCAAACAACGGACTCAAATGTCTAAACAAACTCCCTTCTGCAGAGGCATCCAAACTCGAAACACCAGCCATGCTAGCCTGTAATCAGCGTTCAGTCTCGCAAGAGTGAACGTCGCTCACGTTCATGTTCATAATTTGTAAATTGATTCGTTCAGTTCAGCGTTCACGAAAAATAGGAATGCGTTCAATGAGTGTAGAAGTGGTGTGAAGTGTCTGAGGTGGAACAAAGCTGGGGGTGGGAGTGTTTGTAGCAGATGTTGGAGACTGCATAGCAGATGTTGGAGACTGGGAGGGCAGTTTGGGTATAGAGGTAGGAGCAGGTTAATCAAACCCATTGAAAAAGTAGTTCAGTTCATTTGCCCATCTCACATCCGCCACCAGCAGAGAGTTTTGTTCTTTTTGTCCTGAGACAGTTCTAAGGCCTCTCTAAACTCCACTGACATTGTTCTGCTGAAGCTGGTTTTCCATCCTCTGCTTGTAGCTCTCTTTCCCATCCCTGATCAGTCTTTTCAGCTCTCTCTGCACCCTTTTCAGCTCCTCCTTGTTTCTTGATCTGAAGGCCCTCCTCTTCTGCTTGAGGAACGGCCTTGATTCCCAGCTCCTCCTTATGTCCTGATTTGAAGGCCCTCCTCTTCTGTTGGAGGAACGGCCTTGATTTCTGAAGTAATACAGGGTTTGTTGTTTGAGAAGCACAGCAGGGTGGGTACAGTGTTATCCAGACAGAAATTAATGTAGTACGTAACGCAGGTCACAAGGCTGTCAATGTCCTAAACATGGCTGTCATGAGGCACTTCCCACACAGTACAGCCTTCTTGCTCTCATCCAACCACCTCTGCACTATGCGGGTGACTGCTGTCTCCTTGCGCACTAAGGGGTCATACACAGGGACAAGGTGCACCAGGTTGTGATCGGATCTTCCAAGGGGAGGGAGAGGTGATGAATTGTATGCCTCCTTAGTGTTGGCATACAGTAAGTCCAGTGTTTAATTTTCTCTGGTGGGGCATTTGACAATATGAGTGAAAGTGGGCAGTGTGGAATCCAGGGACACACGGTTAAAGTCACACGTGATTAAGAACAGGGCTTGAGGATGTTGTGTTTGCTGACCACAGAGTGGAGAGAGTCACAGGCTGCATCCGCATTGGCAGAGGGGGGAATAGAGAGGCCCTGTTGTATATCCACTGTCTGTGTGTGTTTTTCCTATGGCCATTGAATGTACAAAGAAGCTCTATTAATACACATGTTACACATCAGTAAGTTTAATTAACTCTTTTAAGACAACCAGACTACTTTTTAAAAACACATAATAATATTCACAGTGTACCATTTGTTCTCACTTGTGTTTGAAAATTTGTCAGAAGTGTAAGATATTAGTAATACAGTAATACATGTACATAACATGTGTTGGGACAATGGTATGAGGATCTCTGACATTTGAAATAAATATTTTTTTTCAAAACTTATATATGAAAGTTTTCAAAAATTATATATGAAATCTATGCTACTCATTCATGCTAAAGTTATAAAGAGTGTTTCTGCCCTGCTCTTTGAATGAATCACAATTCAGCGTAGCCAATCAGAATATTAAATATATATCGGCACCGCTTTTCACACATAAACCCATATAAATATAAAGGGAACAAATACAGTACAGAACAAATGTAGGACATAGGCCCTTACATATAGATTTTCAGATATCAAAATTGGTATTTAGAGGTAAAAAAAACTTACATCCCTAACGTACAGGGGTTGACATAATTGTTTTGCTGTAGTACTCTAATTAGTACCACATACGCCAATTTGTCCTTGCATACAGCATATGTCAATCTCTGCTAATGTATATGTATACTAGTGTATAACATATACTGTACTTTCATATTTGTAATTTATACTATGCAATAAATTATATACTGGCAATGTTACTTCTGAGTTAAATGCTTTCATCATATTTTGGTCCTTTCTCCATGATAATTTTTTTTCTTTTTCTGGCAGGTTGTTCATATGAAAGAGAGACCAAAGCTTTTCAAACCAAAATTGTTTACTTCTGTCCCTTCAGTCCTGTTAAATTAAAACTGTGATATAAAATGCTTACATGTATTCAGGCATGTGGAAATGGCATTGATGTGTGTGTGTGTGCCTCATTAATAGCCTTGTTATGAATTTATACACCAGTTCTGAATGAAGGTATAGGTTTGTATCAGTTGAATCAAATACAGCTTTGTGGGGTTAGCTGTACACTGAAAAAAATAAAAATATACACAGAATATAAAATTAATCCTAAATGCACTTGATCAGCTAAACCACTTTTTAGAAAACAGAGGAACCTTTGGGCCTAATGATTTCTAGGAACTTAATAAGTTGCATAATTTAATGTGTAACTTTGTCATTTTATCGCTCCATGGGACCTTTTCTGGAAACTTTATTGTGAGAAGTGTGTACATTATTTACTCATCTGTGTATCTACAGCCTGTTTTGTTCAGAATTCAGCTGAATTCATTATACATACATAAATTACCACTTTTGTGACTGTGATATAATCAGTTATTTTTATGAGCAGTTTGCATTTGGAAGGGTTAGGTGAAGTGTGTCCTGCAAGAGGGCTGTTAGAGAGCTGGTTGCTCCAGATAACTCAACAAATATAAAAGGTTCACATTTGTTGGAAATAAAGGGAAAAACCTTTTTGGGTGTATTTTCCTGCTATCATGACAATACTAAAAACTGCCAAAAAAGGAAAAAAACAGCTTTGTGAGAGGTCACGTTTACAGTCTGTGCCTTTCCCCGGCATTTAATCAAAACAGGACAACTGAGCTATCATCCTTCAGCAATTTCTCCAGGATGACTTGGTGTTTTGTTGAAGGGTTTTTTTGCAGGTGTTTCTTTTGGCTAAGGGTGCTGAGAGTTAGCTGGACTTCAGACAAGTGGGCAGTTGATCTGAGACATCTAGCGTCATTCTGGCCTGTGAAGGGCCGCCAAAAGCTCATTCCAGAGACCTCTACAGAAGTTCATCCACAGTCCAGGCTGTCAGGGCCACCACGTGACTACATCATCACCTGGGATAGGAACCCCATCTGTTCTCATTGTTCATGAGGGGAAGCACAACACGTGCCTGTCATACACCACCCATGTGGGAAAAAATGACGGTTCCGTGGAGAGATGCAATAGAGCCAATAGATGCAATAAAAACACCTAATGGATGATTCTGTTGATACTTTAATGTGAATGTGAAGAATTTTAAAGACCCTCCATGTGATGTCTTATAGAACTGTATGTATAAGCATTTTTAAAAGCGCATAAAATAGTGCATTGCTTAAAGTAAGCAACCTGAAAGATGAGGTTGCGTTGTGGTCATGTACAGAGTAAAACTCAGATAGAAATGATGTACACAATTTGAACTAAACTGAAAACATCACTTTACTATTAGCTTCTGAGATGGAGCACAATGTGAGGAAAAAAGTTTCCCAGAAGTTAATCTTGAGCTTACTGAAAACGGTTGGGATAGTCTTCATGAAATGACTGTAGTCTGAGATGAATGTGCCTTGATGAATGTAAATGTCACTGCCATTTTTTCACCCACACACATTCAGGCTGCAGTGTTGCAGACTCCGTCTGAAAGCAGTGCAGGAGTTTCATTGTTTTGGCAGAGAAGATTTAACATTCCTGCTTTTCTTTTTCATAAAGTTACGCAGAAACCTCAACAATATAATACTATATATTTTAGTATTTATTGACTTGCTTTCTGATTTCAGAGAAATCTGCAGGGATGTTCTTCATGCCTCTTGTAAACTCTTCCAAAGTTCATGTTAGATGCCTTAGTTGCATTTTTTGCTCCTCATGGTCCAAATCATCCCAATTACAGATTTACAGATTTTAGATACTGTGTTCTAGTGCAGATGTTCTTCTTTCTTTTCTGTTTCCTTTTCTCAGTGACAACTTCTTAAACAGCTACACATCCTTTCAGACCCACAATGTTGAGTTTTCTTCTCACAGTGGAAAGAGGAACAGAAACACCTGTGGATGTTATACATGTGAAGAAAGAGTGAAGCTCATTTTCTCCTGTCTCTCAAAGATTTATTTTATGGTGGAAATAGTTTTGTTTTTATTATTTTGTTTTGACCTTCCTCTTTCTTATAAGTAAATATTGCTCTGTACAATATTGCCAATGTCTCCATCAAACATTTTAGAGACAAATGAGAGAGCAGCTGAGGTGTGTGTATAGCTGCTTGAGAAAACTCCTGTAACTGGTTGGGGTTAAGTTTGCATGTATACAAGGCAAGTTAAAGTTATCTGCATAGATTTCAACTTGAAAATAGATTTTCTACTTGAAAATAAGCATACGTCTCCCACAAAGAGCTTTAAATTTCTAGAGAGTATGTTTTAATATTTTCATCCAAAAAATATTATGATCCATTCAGAAAAGAAACAGTAATTGTACATTTATAGTGCATTGTGTAAAGAGGATTTTCACTTATAAAATCACCAAATGTAATTTTATCAGAGGTGCCTTAACTTCTGCATATGAGTGTATGTACCTTATATTGTTTCTATCATAAGGAGCACTTGCTTAGCTTTGATTTGTTAAGCACATTTTAAAAATGACAGCTGCCCTTTACATTATGTAAAGAAATGAATGAATGGAGGAATCATTAAAAAATTTTGTTTCGTTCTTCTAAACATTTTTTCTTCTTCCTATACCCACTTGGTTCATCTGAACGTTTTGTCAAGGCCTGACTTCCGCGATTTATTTCGGAGTGATATTCTGTATGATTCACTTCACTCATTTAGTCATTAACCTACATTGTTACATGTACAGTAATGGTCCTGTTCACAAATCATGGGAAAGGCTCACAAAAGACAAGAAAGGCTCACAGAACACAGGTCTTAGTGCAGCTAGGTTAGAAAAATCTGCTTGTGGAAGAAACAGCCTATGGTGTAGGTTGCCACTGATCCGAAATAACAAATGGGCAATAAATCCTGTAATTTTGCAATAGGAAAAACTTTATTCAGTACATTGACATAATTTTGTGTAGTCATGTTTGTAGAGAACATTGTTGCATTTAAAACAGTACTGTACTGTGGCATGACATTCTTTGTACCTTTACATTAAACATCATTAGCATAGCCTAAAGAGCAGACTGTAACCTGCATAGTCTGTACAATAAATACAGCAACACTGCAGATAAGAAGAAAACAGTTCCTTCTCAGTGCAAATTACATCACATCCCTCTCTTATAACAGAAATGACGCATCTGCACTGATCATACCCAGTGTTCTCTGATCAAAGAAACAACAGCCACATGTTCTGTAGTAAGACCTTTAGGGTGATCTTTGACTGACTGTGTTTTTAATAAAACCTCACGTGTGGCATCACGCATAAAGTCAAGATACCAAATGTGCCCTTTGGTCAAAGCTTACAACACCGCCAGTAAAAAAGATTAAATAAAGTTTTTTACAAAATCCACTAAGCCTCTCCTACTCAGACATATGCAAACACAGAAGTGAATTAATCTTCCTCCCTTTTTCATCAAAAGGGTCTATAGTCTTTTAACTAGAGAGCACACCCACCTAACAAATACCTACAATAATCAATCAAATAATCACTTTAACTCACAACTGTTAGTGAGTGTGTTTGGACACCACTGTTCTAGATTCTAGAATGTTTTTCTCTGTTAACATTGTTCTTCTCCCTTTGCACAACTGTAGATTGATATATCCTCATGTAGATTGTACATTGATATATCCTCACACTGTTTTGGGTTGTTCTTCTCAATTCACACAGTTGTAGAATGTCCTACCTTCATTTACATTGTTTTCTCATTCACTCTATCTAGTGTGCTATAACCAATCACACTCTTAAGGAAGTTTTCCCCATTTTAACTGTTTTCAAATGTTTTCCCCATGTCCTCCTCATTCACACTGGCTTATCATGTTATTCCTGTTCACAATGTTTTACAATGTTCTCATCATTCACAATGTTCTGGAATGTTCTCCCCATTCACACTGTTTCAGAATGTTTGCCTCCATTCACATTGTTCTAGACAGTCCTTACCATTTAAATTGTTCTAAAATGTTCTCCCCATTCACACTGTTCTAAAATGTTCTCACTACTGACGTGCTTCTGTATTGTTCTCCCACACATTCATAAGAGTAATTAAATGATACAGTCAGCCAAAGTACATATTTACTAACCTCACTGGCAGTGGTAAACTTTACGCTGAAATGCACCTGACCAGAATGCCGCTTTGTAAAAAAATATGTTTACATGATAGGTAGGCAGAAACAGTTTGGCGGCTGCCTCTAATTAAGAAGCCTTCGGTCAAATAAGGAAATGAAAGTCCTATTTCTTACGGTAAGTAGCAAGATAACACAATTTAGCGGAAAGTGACCGGAAACAATATTGCTTTTGTTTATGACCTTTGTCTTTTTAGTACCCACACAGACACACCTGAGTAACACTTCCAGGATTTCAGGGAAATTAAAAAGTCCACGTAGGGTATGCACAAGAACTAGTTTTATTGCAGCTGAATATAAATAATTGCACATTAATCTCATGTGCCTATTACTCATAAGACTGCTGTCACTCACCCCTACACTTACAGTCAATACTTAAGTTTATAGCACATTAGCTCTGTGATGACAAGTATATGCAGTTACATATCAGTTGAAAATCCACAACTAAATCTCTTTTTATGAATTGGACTTTAGACTCACGTGAGTAAATGCAAGTTAAAACAGAAAGTCTTGTCCCATTAAGATAACAAATGCACATACATAAGGTCATCAACTTATATAATATGTAACACATCATTTGGCATTGCCTCATTCTTGTCAGAAAAAGAAAACAAGGCTACTATTTATCATTTGGGTGATTGCACTTACAAAACACATTATTTAATAATATATTTTGTTATTTTTTAAATATTTGTTCTTTATTCAAGTATTATTGACACAGAAAAATTACATAAATTATTCTATGTTTCCAAAAGAAATTTTTCAGCAATGTAAAAAATCTCGTGCCAGTCAGTCTTTGACATACACATTTATTTTTAAAGCATTCGTATACGTCAGAGTAGAATTAAACCACCGTCTGTACTAATAATAATTGCACTAATACAACTTTATGCAAAAAAACAAAAAAGCAATACTGACAATTATTTGGGAACACTAGTGGCCCACCCTGCTAAGAAATAAAGGGAGCAGCACTGTTGAGAAAGATGAGCAGCAGAGCTCCACTCTTTCAGCATTCTACAGTCATAGCCAGAGCTCTAGTGCTCTATAGACAGAGGCAGCAATTTGCTGCTCTGAATCCTTCGGCACACAGACAGAGACAGTGTTCTGCCCCTACAGTAAACAGAGCCTGACCTCCACCCTCTAGCACTCAATAGACAGAGCTACAACTTTACCCTTTTATTACACTGCAGACAGAGCCAGGGGACTGCCCATTCAGAGCTCTACAGAGAAAGCCAGACAACATAGTCAGAGTGCCCTTTAAGTGCTCTATTCCTGCCCCAGCAGCGCTGTATAGCGCTGAATACGCTCAATACGCAGAACCACAAAATTGTCCATCTAGAGCTCTACTGCCAGAGACAGAGCTCCTCCCACCCAGCACTCTACAGACAGACCTAAACCTCTGCCCCTCCAGCACTCTACTGACAGACTCAAAACTCCACCTACTAGCGTTCTTCAGAGAAAGCCAGAGGTGTAAGGTCTCAGGGGTAAATTCAATGACACATTTAAACAAATATATGTCAGTAAAAGCAACAAGCAACTTTTTCTAAGTCAAAAATCAAACACAGCCAGGGAAACACAGCTTGCTTGCTTTATTGAAGAGTGAAGCAGCCTCATGGTCCTTGAGAGCAGTGATAAGTTGCTCTGCTTTTACAATTCAAACACATAAGTTAAATAGACTTAAGTTTAATAGACCAGATACCACACCCCTTTTTACCAGATAACACCCACTCTTGGCTCCTTGCCGATAAGAGTACTAATAGAATATTCGAAACTCCACCTCTATTTTAATGTCTCCTCCCTCCTAAGTGTTTTTCTACTAGTTACGAGTTCAGGTATCACTTACTCAGCGTTCCTCATCCTAAACGGTAATGCCCCATTTTATTATTATACCATGCCTTGTGTGCGTGAACATCTAACGGATCATTAACATTTCACGTACACACAGACTCCCCTGGTCTATGGACACCAAACCTTGAATAGCTGTTTATTCAGGCCCATGCTGCATGACCTTCTGACCTAAGAACACCCCTATTACCTATCTTCAAGAGGTGGCCGTTTGGTTTTTCCTATTTTGAGTGGACCAAATGCTCACTTAGTTTTCTTTGCTTTACATTTGGGCCTTCTAAAGGCCTCCTTAATGGGTTTCCCAATCCTCTAGAGGGGTCAAAGAAGCAACAGCAACTCCAGTTTGAATGTGGGTCATGGCAGTAGGTTTGCAGTAGATATGAGTGGTAGTCTTAGACAGTGTCATGAGGGAAGGTGCCACTGGTTATGTACCAGTACATTTAAAGCCTATAAGAGGTACTCACACCAGCAAAATGTTGCTGGCAATGGTGCGACAAGCTCACTTGTTGTGTGTTGTTTGTAGTTCTTGAGTTTATAATAGTGCCACAATCTAATCTAGGCTTGGAAAAAACAGCCTAATGGTCAGTGGCAGCTTAGTCAGTTTTCCCACATTGTCTAGCAGTTGGTCTAGACTACGGATAAGAAGATTCTAGGTTAGACTCCTGGGTGGCTCGGCTGTCTGTTAGTGGCTGTGGTTTTCTAGTTTGCCCATCTTCCATAGGCTCATGCAAATTGCAAGCATGGGTGGAGCTGTGTGGATTTGACACCTAAAAGAAACATTGCTTCTGTGTATTTTTGCCAAGTTAATAATAATAATAATAATAATAAAAAAAATCTCAAAGTGCATACAGACAGTGAAAATATATTAAAAGACAGCATTAAAAACCAAAAGGAGTAAAACATTAAACATTAAAAAGAAAAAAAAAAAACAGCAAGCAATCATTAAAAATTGGCTAAAGAGAAACGTTTTCAGGCTTTTCTAAAAACATGTCACAGTCTGTGGAGCCCTCAAATGTGGGGGTAGGGCATTCAGTCATGGGTCAGCGCAGGAGAAGGCCCTATCTTCAGTGGTGCGGGAGCGAGTCTTGGGCGGGAGAAGAAGGTGGCTGTTGGTGGTGCGGAGAGTGCATGAGTGGCAGTGAGGGGTGAGGAGTTCTTTTAAGTATGATGGCGCATTACCATCCAGACATTGGAAGGTGAGCAGGGAGATTTTGTAGGTGATCCGGGCAGAAACCGGAAGCCAATGAAGTGAACGGAGCACGGGGGGTGATGTGCTTGTGTTTCCACCCTCTTATCAGGACCCTGGCCGTGCTATTCTGAACATATTGAAGTTTTTGTATGTTCTTGTCAGGAATCCCGGTAAGAAGTTTAAAATATGTGTTGTTTCTCAACTGTATTCATTACAAATATATTGATTGTGTATATCCAAAGTGAAAAGTCACACAGCAGGTAGAAAACTGAAAGTGGTGTCTTGATTTGCCAACCTGCACATGAAGAACCACACCATTTTTCAAAGATTCAGGATTTGTTCTGATAAGATTTTCCATTGTGAGTTCCTCACATGGAGCAGATAATGCATTTAAAATGACTCACATGCCCAAAAAACACTGTACTTCACTTTTGTTTTGCTATTACCAGCGAGTCAAAGACTGCCCTCAACAGTCTGCACTGGATGAGTGCTAAAGGTGCTAATGTTGCAGTCACCATGAAGACCACGTCAGAGACTTTCTGTGCTTGTAGTGTCTACTTGGCTACATCTTTCTTTGTTCTAGATTTGACTTTGTTTGTTGTGTGCTTTTTGTTTGTTTGTTGGCTTCCTTTGTCCATGGTGTGGTTAGCTTCATTAGCTTCATTGTAATCTGCTAGATAATTCTCACCTGGTGTTAGGGAGACCAGAGGAAACTAGTGGGAGTGTCTTACACTCACTTAAAAGTAGAAAATGAGACACATTTGTGACTGTTGTACTTTCAGGGAAGAGATCCTCATACTCGCAACTTCTACACTCAGCCAAGTATCCTTTCTTCTCTATTCTATTTTATTATCCTCTGTTTGATTTATTTGTTACTACAACCCCAAATCAGAAAAAGTTGGGACAGGGTGGAAAATGTGAATAAAAAAATAAAGCAGGAATTCACAAATGTCCCTTAACTTTTATTTCATTGCAGACAGTATGAACACAAGATAATTCATGTTTTTTTTGGTCAA
>JBBJLS010046419.1:0-13632 GCA_037577275.1 Bryconaethiops microstoma
TTCAGTTACCTTTCAGGAGGACACAAACTTATCACATACTGACTGCAGCAATCAGTCTACACAGATAGACCAGTTACAGACCAGTTATAACAAACTGATTAAGGAGAGAGACCAGTTATGGACCAGTTACACCAGCCTGACTAGAGAGAGAGACCAGTTACAAACCAGTTACACCAGCCTGACTAGAGAGAGAGACCAATTACGGACCAGTAACCAAAATCTAGTTAAGGAGAGAGATGGACTCCAAAGGAAACGTTCTCATCTGGGTTAGTGATCTGTCATATTTGGATTCATTTATTTTGTATTTCTCTGTTTGCCACATCTGTATTGAACAATGAATTACTACTAATAGGTTGCAACTTAATTTTCACATTCGTTTATGTAAACAAAAAAGCAGAAATAACCCATTCCTTTGCGCTAGAAACATAGGATATTAAGATATTAATATTCCAGCTCAGTTCTTTCAATAAATACGTTGTGTTTCTTTTATGACTTTTTTTTTTAATTTAGCATAGAAATAATCACCTGTGATTATGTGCTACAGATGCACAGATACACATTTAGTTGAGTACCGCACTGTGTGAAAACCACAAGTGTATGGAAGTAGGTAGCGCTTACCGGTTCTAATTACATGTCCCCAATATGTTTTAGACAAAAATGATCATGTTTTGATGGTATATTCCAGGAAAATATGATGTGGGGAATCATATTTATATGAACATGCACACAAACTAACAAGGTAAATAAAAGATCACTGTTCTATGACCAGATCAGAACATTAACAAGCCAGGATGGAGGTACTTCAGTTCTAGCATTTACTACATGTCTACTAAAGAGAAGAGCTGGTGTGAGAGCAGACAGGACTGCAGAGAGAGAGGAGCAGACCTGGTGATCATAAACAGCAGAGAAGAACAGGTGAGAGAAAGAGAGGAGATGTTAAAGGGCCCATATAATAGAAAACTAAAATCTGCTTTTTTAAAATAATGTAGCATGTAAACACCTTTAAAGTTTCAAAACATATCACTCACACTTCAGTCTATACACTCCATAAATAAAAGGTAATCTGCAGAAACAGACTGCTTAGAAGTCACTGTTTTTGTGTTGTCACAAAAACCTATGCATTTACAAATGTTTGGCTATGAAGGTTACAGCAGTTTATCCTTGCCAAATTATGCATGTTCTAAAGATTGTTTCAGGCCCAACTACTTTTTGAATAACGTACAATACACAACAGCCAATCAGAGCCATGCTCATTTACAAATATCAGTCTTAAAGGCACAGTGCCAAAAACATAAAATGTTAAGGGATAAAAAGAGGTTGGAAAGTCATTTTAAAATGTTTTATTATATGATTTATTTTTACACAAACATCACAAGTAGTTCTTAGCAGAAAATAAAATGCTGATATATTTCATTTAAAAGTAGTGCTGTTAATTTGTGTTATTTATTTTGCCTCGGCAGGAGTTTGTTGAGATGATCAGAAGAGGAAAGGCTGCTTGGATTGGTCTGACTGACAGAGACAAAGAAAACGTCTGGAAGTGGGTGGACGGTTCGACACTGACCACTAGGTAAGAAATCACTGAACTCTCCTCACATAGGTTTTCACTCCTGTGTAGGGGTGGGAATCGAAACCCGGTTCCGGTTTAGAACCGGTTCTAATTTTGCGAAGCACCAGAATCATTTACCTCCAGTGTTATCGGTTCCTCTAACGATTGTTTTTGGACTTTTCATGCACGATGACGTTACACTCTGCGAATTATCATGGAGCGGAGAAAGCGTCCGCGGCGTGGTTGCATTTTACCGAAAAAACGACAGTTGCGTTTGTATTCAGTGTAGTGCCATTTTAACTTGCAATTGTGGTAACACTACAAACATGTCAGAACATCTGAGGTCTTAACATGTGTTCGATTCTCAGCGCTCGAGTGCAAGCTTCGTGGTTGCCATAGATGAGGGTAACTTTATCTACAATGCCTCTTAATATCAATAGTAATTTATTTTTATAATTACATTTTCATATTTGGACCATATTATTTATTGTTTAAAGGAAGATAAGTGCGTAATTTATTGTTCTGTCATATAATAAAACAGCTGCTTTCGAAGCTAAAAATATGGCCTAGGACCACCTTTTTTTAATGCAGATATGTAGCTAACCAGGTCTTATTACCTGTCCACAAAATTATGATCAGTTAAAAGAATATTTTATACTTTTATTGCCTTCTCAGCCTCAGCTTTAGCGGCTGCTAGCCAGGCATCTTTGGCTCGTTACTCTCGGCCACAGAGCGAGTCCAAAAATGAGACAATTACAGGGAGCAGGGTCTGTTCTTTCCTCCCTCGGGACAGGAGCGTTTATTTACTGTCTCCAAAAAAAAAATATTAGAATGGTGAGAATCGCTCAAATAGAGCGGCCATGTAAAACTCCAAACACTCCCTGAAAGACTACATCTCCCAGCCTCCCTAGAGGCTCAGTTACTCAAAATGCAAAGTTTCTTAAGGCAACAGGCTCATCCTGTAACACTTTAGGAATGGATAATGGAATCAATAAGGAATCGGATCGATAATGGCACTGACATCAATAATTTTTTATCGATTCCCATCCCTACTCCTGTGGTCAGTGTTATGTGTGGGAAATGAACAGGACGTTTTGATTACTGTGTTTTCAGGTACTGGTGCAGTGCAGAACCCAATGACTATAAAGGGGATGAGGATTGTGTTATGACTGGCTATGAACCGACGGATGGAAGACCAGTAGTGGACATAATAAACACATGGAATGATAATTTGTGCTCATTTCATTCTCACTGGATATGTGAGAAGAAAATTTCCATTTGATCCAAAGTGAACAGATGTTTCATAGAGTCTTCCTGCTGAATTTCACATATATTTATTAAACAGAACAAAAATGTAATTTGACAATTTAATCAAGATGTCTGATATTACCAACATATGCTGTAATTGTGTGCTACATGGTATAGTTTTTTTTACCCCCTTTAGTCATTTGTTCAAAATAAATACATTTGATTTCTAACTGGAAGAGGTGAATGTAATGTCATTGAGCCTTGGTAGGCAACTTCTTTAGGAAATCAATTGGAGTCATTACAAGGTTGTTTTTAATCCTTTTATTTTGAAAGTTTGATGCTATTTTGTGTTTGTGGGTGCGCACAGCATGCAGCGCTATACGTCTCAGCTGGTTTTCACGTGGTCAAGCATCCCATTACACCACAGGGACTTTGTGTGACAAAGTATTAAGATACATAGATGTTCATATGGAGTTGGTCCCCCTCTGCAGCTGCTAAAATGCTCTGAGGGGAACTTGTTTTTCTATAACAGGGGCAAATAGCTTTGGTTTTATATTTGATTACATTAATGTTTAAGTTGAGATTTACAATAAATATTTGTACTGTAATTGTGTAACTGATCTCAAATAAAAATTTTAATTGTTGCCCAACATATTTGTGTACTTTTGTGTGCGCGCGCATATATATATATATATATATGTGTGTGTATGTGTGTGTATGTATATATGTGTATGTATATATGTATTCATATATATACAGACATACACAGGTTCCAGATTTCATATTAGCAGCAAGCATTGTTGGGGTAAAGCCACATATTTGAGCAAAGCCACATGAAATACTGGGCTTCCACGAGGAGTGGTCTAGGAGTGGTTAAGCAAATGCATTGCTTTGCACTTATAAGGCAGGTTGTTGATAAAGTTTGCAAATTTGTTATTTGATCCATACATTTGAACAATTATGTAGCAAACTAAATAGTTCTCTCATATATAGCACAATACAAGCAGCCATTGTATCAAGTGTTAAAAGAAGTGTTAGTTCCACCAAACTGCATACTTCATAGGACACTGATCTCTTGCACCAGGTAAAAAGTAAATGCACAGGTTCGACTTTTTGAATGCCCAACATCAAAGTGAATTTAGTTAATAACTGCCATGTTTTCAATTCTATTAAACCTGTGTTTTTATTTTTTACATCGCACAAGAGACTAGTGTCCCCAAAATGAAAGTTTGGTGGAATCGGCACTTCTATTCTTAATAACACGTCATTTAACGGCTGCAATTCAGGCAAATATTCTCCTCTCACAGATCCACATAAATTGTTTCCTGCACTGATAATCAGCCCATTTCTTAACAGTATCAGACCCAGAGGCAGTTACCACACAGTGCTCATTTTGTCTGTTGGGTTCTCCATTTGCCCAAAACCTAAAAAAAAGATCAGAGTATTCACTCGGTATTATAAGAGCAGAGCCAGTAACATTAGGACTAGAGATGACTTTAGTTAACTCTTACTCAGTAGTGAGTGCTGAGCTGTCCACCCATTTCCAGACTCCCTCTCTGCCCCTGTCAGTCAGACCAATCCAGGCCGGACTGCTGCCCAGGTTCTTAGCGATGAACTCCTGTAATAGTGATATAATATTTGAGATTAGAGATAAAGAATGATGTTTTGCGCTCTCTCTCTCTTTCTCTCTCTCTCTCACCTGTTCTTCTCTGCTGTTTATGATCACCAGGTCTGCTCCTCTCTCTGTGCAGTCCTGTCTGCTCTCACTCCAGTTCTTCTTCTCAGTAGAGAAGTAATACACACTTGAGTTGAAATAGCTCCAGCGTTGCTTGGTGGCATTAACTGCATATAGAATTCCCAGAAACAAACAGATCAGTGTACATACAGTACTTTTCTTTATTTCATTTCCAGTTGAATAAATCAAGGCTTGCTAGGTACAATTTCATTCTTCAGTTGCAGAAAAAAACAGGAAATGGAGCTTGCGGTGGACATACTCGGGGGAGGTGGCTTGCAAGCAGATAAGGTTTTTTAATGGTAAATTTCCAAAATCCAAAAACAACCCTTCCATCTCACTGCTGTCAAACCTGTGTCAGAGAGATAGGGAGAGATGCAGGGAAGAATGATAACCAGAAAGTCCTTGGTCCTCAGAGTCCTTAGTCCTTGGGAAAGAACTTCTTCCCCATGCCCACAGTCCTTTTCCAGAACCCAGCTGACAGGAACGGTGATATGGTTTCCAAGCTGGACTTACTCTTTCGACTTCCCGTACAACTTTGGTGACCACACAGTGATTCCGAGGCACGGCTAGCAATTTAAACCTGCTCACACACATAACCAATCACATGACAGAGACACTCTCCAACAAACATACCTCACAGTTAACACAAGACAGGTGGACATGTCATTAGGTGCCTAGCAGCCCAGATCAGTAATAAGTGCTACTCCATTACTCACACCTGGGTTGTCTAACACCTAACGACCAGGCACACAGCACCCATGACGTATACTTCCATGCCCAGAGCCATGTGCCCCTAGTACTCGGGTGACGGGCTTCTCTGTGGGCATGCCTGAGATGCACCAGACGTGACAGTCCCCCCAGAACCGGCTTCTAGGGAGGGATGAGGGGTATCGTGCAGGGACGACCACAGGGACCTGGTGGATACACCCACCTCGGTTCCCGTGGAGGACGCCCCCGAGGACGAGGCGCTGGATGACTCCTGTGGAAGTCGTATTTTAATTCTTGACTCAGTTCTTCTTTGGCCAGGACCCAGCTTCTCTCCTCAGGGCCATAACCCTCCCAGTAAACCAAATACTGGAGTACTCCCTGAAGTCTTCGTGAATCTAGTAGTCAGTTAGCCCGGTAGGCAAGGACCGATCTCAATGGCGGTGGGAAGTGCAGGTTCCACCCTACCCCCATCCAACGAACCTGTCACTGCTGGTTTAAGAAGATATACATGAAACACTGGATGGATCCGCATATGCGGTGGCAATTGCAACTTAAATGAGACAGGGTTTACCTGTCTGATAATTTTAAGTGGCCCAAGATATCTAGGGGACAACTTACGAGATGGCAAGTGTAACTTGAGGTCCTGAGTGGAGAGCCTATCTCCTGCCCAGAACACCGGCGCCTCCCTCCGATGCCGATCCGCAAAACGTTTGAACCGCCCCACCGCTCTACTGAGGGACGTATGTGCCCCTTCCCACACCCTCTCTGCCCTGCTGTACCAGCTATCTACTTCTGGTACATCCGTGGACTGTCCATCCCAGGGACAGAGCGGATGTTGACAACCAAGCACATAATCAAAGGGCGTTAGGCCAGTCGCGGAGGGCAGAAACAAACATAGGCTGATTACCAGAAATTATTTTCAGAGTTATCCTAAACATCTCTGGTCATAGAAAGAGTCAAAAGGGTTCCACCTGGGTCTGAAGCAGAGGGCAAGAAGCCAATAGATGCCCTTTACCACCACAGTACAAACACAGGCCTTCCATTTTTCTTCTTCTTCTTTCTTGGGGCATTAAAGCACTTCTCCCTATCTCCATAGGTTCTGGGTTGTGGGTCCGGGTTTGGAGTTCTGGAAGCTGGTAACTGAACCTTTAGCACGCTTGTGCTGATCCAAACGGCTACAAACGGTTCAGTCCCTTACGGAACATGGCCACCAGGTAAACGTCGTTCCAGCCACTCTCTGTTGCTAATACACGGAAGAAAATCGAGTATTCCACTGCAGAATATGACCCTTGCCACAGCTGCAGAAGCCGGGCGCTACTGGATTTCCCATGGTCCGGGAAATTAATTGCAGAAAACCACGCAATTAATCACGATTAAAAAATTTAATTGTTGCCTAGCATTAATATATATTAATTAAATATAATTAGTGTATTGCACATTTTTATTGTTAAAGTACTGCTTTATGAACAAAAGATCAATAACATTTGGTTTGCACACACTTTAAACAAGTAAGAAGTTTTTTAACAGCAGTGTTCACTTTAACACAGTTACACAGCCGCAGTTCACATATTTCTTCTAAATCTCAACTTAAACGTTAATGTAATCAAATCAAATATAAAACCAAAGCTATTTGCTACTGCAGGACATTCATGTTTTATCTAGTTTGTTGTAGAAGAACAAGTTACCCTCAGAGTCCAGAGCATTATAGCGGCAGCAAAGGGGGACCAAGTCCATCTTAAAGTCTATGTATCTGAATGCAGTGTCATTAAAGTCCCTATTGTAGTGGTCCTGTGTCCCATTACTTTTGTCCATATAGTGTATGTTGACATGTATTGTCCATCATAAGAATTTACAAGTTTTCAGACATAAGTTTCTTTTGAAATCAGGAATATTATGGGGAATCTGTCCTCTCTTTGCTGCTGTACTTTTCTGGGAAGATATCCACTATAGTTTGAACATTGCTGTAAGGATTTGATTAGTAGGTGCTGATGTTGGATGAATAGTTCTGGAACATGGGGACGGAACCATTATAGCAGCTGCAAAGGGGCACCAATTCCATATGAAAGTCTATGTCTCTGAATGCAGTGTCATTAAACTCTGTTGGTGTAATGGTCAGACATCCCAATACTTTTGCCCATATAATATAAACAAATTGTATAAACAAATAATTATATATAATTAGTAGAACTAACAAAGCTGTAATTAAAATAAATTCTTTTGTCCATATTTTGAGGTAGTAGTAGTGGCCTACAAAGAAGTCTAATTGTCTCAACCCTGGTCCAGATGGTCTCCAGCTTTGTTTTCACTGCACCACACCTGATCCAACTAATCAGGTCGTTAACTAGCCCGTTCTGTGCTGAAGTGGATTCTTAAAGAAGCGGAAGAACTTAACGTGCAGGGCAGGGTGGCCTCCAAGACCAAGGCTGGAAAATACTGGAATATCTTGATCTTCTCGCTCTTACTGCTGAACCACTACTGCCCTCCAGATTGTGGAGTTTCCTTCTCTATCATAAAGTACTGCTATATGAACAAAAGTGCAACAACAATTGGTTTGCAAACACTTTAAACTAATAAGGAGCTTTTTAACAGCAGTGTGTAACATACCTCCCCTTATTCAATTAGGTAAACCTGTTAACAGATTTGATTTATAGGGAAGGGAACAAACCACCAACACTTGATATAGTCACCCAGTATATTATATGTTGTCCACAACACCCACATACACATACACAATTCCCCCCAGCCCCCTGCAGTCTACATATGCATCCTAGATGGTGTCCAGCAAAGACTTTTACTACTGTGCAGTTTTTATTTGTCCTGCTGGCCCAGGAACTTCCTGCCCACGTAGTCTCTCCTTCGGTTCTTGTAGTGAAGGGTAGGCTCCTGGAAGGCACCTCCACTCCACAGACCACAGACGAGAAGACAAGAACAAGAAAAGGAAAAAGAAAACTCACCTGCTACACACAGCAGGTGGAGTACACATTAACCATCATACATTATATGACCAAAGCTTCAGGGTAACACATTAAATATTCGTATTTGCATGCGGGAAGAACACACTGGTTCCGCAAATAGGTTTTCATACAGTTGGGACTGCTGTTGCTGGTAGCCTAGCCTAGCTTCCACTGTACCTTTTATGGAAGGAGACCGGAAATAGGCGCTAAACCACCACAGTGCTGCCTCTGGGAAACAGCCAGTAACAGCACCCAGCTGTTACACTCCCCCCTTCAGAAGAGGGTGTGACCACCCCATAAAATGGCTTCAAGTTGCCCACGTGAATGGCAATTGCCCCCATTTGCCCCTGGAGCTCTACCTTATAGTTAAGGCTACTTAAAACCTTAATCACTTTGGCTGGACCTTTCCATTTTGTAGCGAGCTTGGCCGCGAATGAGTCCTCCGCCCTACTCTTCGGGTAAGCCCGGACCCACACCAACTCGCCTTCCGTAAATGTGACAGCCCGACGTCAAGCATTGTACTACTTGCCCTGACACTTTTGGGCACGAGTCACATTGCACTGAACTGCCTGAAAAAGAGCTTCTTGCCTCTCCACCGTCGCATAGGCTGGATGATCAGGTGAGATGTTTTTGGTAAACATCCCCTCCATGGGTCCCTTTAATTTTCTACCCAGGGCCACTTCAGCTGGGGTGTAACCAGTGCTCTCTTGCCAGGCAGTGTTAATGGCGAAGCGAAATTCAGGTAACCATTGGTCCCAGTGCTTGTGCTTACCTCTGATATAGCCAGCAATCATGAATTTCAATGTTTGGTTAGTCCTTTCCATGACGTTCGTTTGAGGGTGATAGGCAGTGGTGTGATTCTGCACACCCCCCATTCATGACAGATGGTGTTGAGGAGCTGGGAAGTAAATTTCAGTCCCCTGTCAGAAACTAGGTAAACTGGGGTACCTCACCAGGTGAAAATCTCTTTAGTCAGTATGTTGGCAAGGATAGGGGCTTTTGCGATTCGTAGAGGGAATAATTCCACCCACTTGCTACAGTAGTCTACTACCACCAAGAGATGTTCATTAAGGCAGGAAGATCATGGAAAGGGCCCCATCAGATCTACCCCCAACATAAACCCTGCTTCGACAACTGGGGTGCTCTGCAGTAGCCTGGCCAGATTGCTAATCCGGGGTTTGCACATTTGACAAGTGGTACAGTTCTTACAGTACTCCCAGACATCCCTGCATATCCTTGGCCAATAGGCCACTTCCAGCAGCCTTCTCAGAGTCTTCATCCTCCCCAGATGTCCGCAGAGAGGATTGTCGTGAGCGTATTGGCTGTACTGCACTTGCAATGAAGTGGGACTGACCAGCTGGAGGTGACCGGCCTGTTTGGGAGTTTTACGATAGAGGTATTGATTTACCACACAGAAATGAATTTTATTGATGTTTGGGTTTGAATCTTTGTTCTCTTCCCATATAGGTTGCAGCACTTCATCCGTTCTTTGTGCCTTTCCTAGCGCTTCCCAGTCGCTAAGCAGATCCCACTTCTGGTCAAGACTCTGGTGCACGGCCAGTAGAGCCCTTGTGGCTTCTCCTTCAGAGCAGCAAGAAAGGGAATTGGAGATGGTGTTACTCTAACCCTTCCTGTACTGGACCACAAATTCGAACGCCTGAAGGCAGATTACCCACCTGGTGAGATGGGAGGATGGATTTGGCTGATTCAAGACCCTTGTGAGGACTGCGTGGTCAGTAATGATGGTAAATGGCTTACCTTCCAGGTACTGCCACCACTTCTTCACAGCCCACACCACAGCAAGGCACTCCTTTTCTGAGGCTGAAAATTTCCCCTTGGCACCTTGAAGCAAACGGGAGACATAGGCCACTTAATGCTCTCCGTCTGCATGCTCTTGGGTAAGTACGGCTCCAAGCCCCACATTGCTGGCATCAGTCTGCACTATAAAAGGCTGACTAAAGTCTGGCGGTGTTAAAACAGGTGAACTCTGAAGGGCCTGCTTAAGGTCCTCGAAAGCTGCTTGACACTCGATGATCCACCTCCACGGAGCTCCTTTTTTCTTGAGAGCGTGCAAGGGATTGGCACGCTCTGAGAAATGGGGAATGAACCTGTGATACCAGCCTGCCCAAAAAAGCGTTCCAAAAAGCGTTGTACCTCCTTGATGTTGCATGGAATGGGGTAAGATTGAATAGCCTCAACTTTAGTTTGCTCAGTTTGAATACCTTCTACCAATATTACATGGCCCAAGAAGGAAAGTGACTGCTGACACAGGTTGCACTTCTTTAGGTTCAACATGAGACCAGCGGCTTCAAGAAGGGAAAACACTTGCTGCAGATGGTTGAAGTGAGTGTCAATGTCCCTGGAATACACCACTATATCATCAATGTAAACAAAGCAATATTTGCCAATAACATCGGCTAATATAATAGTCATAAGCCTCTAAAATGACCATTATATTAGCATTTTTAAGGCCAAAAGGGAGACTAAGAAACTCATACTGATTGCGTTTGGTGATGAAAGCAATTTTTACAATGCTTTCTGGACTCATGTCCACCTGCCAATAACAGCTCCTCAGATCAAGGGTGCTGAAAAAAGCTGCCCCGTACAGTGACTCCAGAATCTCGTGAACTTGTGGCATGGGGAAACCGCAGCAGCAGAAACCCTATCAAACCTACGCGCGAACCTGTGTGTTCTTCATGCGTGTTGGTTTTCTTTTACCTGCTTATACCAAAGAAAATGACAGCGCACACCAAAGAAAACAGCGTGCATGAATTACAGTACAATATATAGAGGAGTAACATCGGTATTTACATTGTAGCACTGCGGGAGACAGCAGTTCAGTGCTTTGGGTGCATAATTGGATTTACACTATAAAAATATGTATTTTAAGGCATTTCTTCACCACATAACAAATTCACAGTTTTTTTACAATACAGGGGTGCTCTATATAATCCTTTTCAGCAGACTATTATTCACTCCTCACATCAGAGACCCTTGGGTGTCTGTGACATTGTCATTGGTCCACTTTCTGCTGCTGCTCTGGAGATGTTCTGACCCAGTCGTCCAGACATCACAGTTTAGGAATGACAGCAGTGTTTAACAGCTGTGTTCCCTTTAATGCAGTTACACATTTAAAATATTTCTTGTACATCTCACCGTAAACATTAATGTAATCAAATCAAATATAAAACCAAAGTTATTTGCCCCTACCAGGGCATTCAAATTCCAGAGTATGGGGGCGGAACCATTATAGCAGCTGCAAAGGGTGACCAACTCCATATGAAAGTCTGCGTATCTGAATGCAGTGTCATAAAAGTCCCTGTTGGTGTAATGGTCAGGTGTCCCAATACTTTTGTCCACTTTTTGTCCAACATATATGGACAAAAATCATTGGAACCCTGACCCCCGCGAAAACCATTCCGAGACGTAGAGGGCTGTGTGCTGTGTGCACACGAGTCCAAAAAAGCAAATAATATATGTATGTGTATATATATATATATATGTATGTATATAAAGAAGCCTCTAACAATAAATATATGTAACATCACATCTTGCAACATTTATTTTATCATTTTTTTGCTATACCTCCACTGACACTTTAACTCTTCCATTCTTTTAATCTTATATCCAGCCACTTACAGTTGTATCCTCCCAGTGACATCTCTCCCCAAAGTTCTCACTGACATTATGTTCCCATTCAAAGATGCACAAGCAGCTACCCACACACACCTCAGCTGCCATGCACATTTCCCTCCCATGTGCATCTACACTGGCAAAAGCACAAATCAGAGAAGGTCAGAGAGATTATCTACTTTCATATGGTAAGGGAAAGTCAATATTTGGAGCTTAAAAACAATAATTAAACATTGTCTCCACTGAAAAACAACACTTAAAACTCAACCCCCTGCCTCAGATCTAAACATTTCCAGATGTCTTTCTCTCTGTACTGTGGGTCTGAAAAGATGCTAAGCTGTCAAGCCACTACTGTGAAAAGTGAAATAGTCCAAAAAAAGAACATCTGTTCCAGAAAAGTAAAACTGGACATCTGAGACATTAAGTAAATTTGCAGACTGAATTAACATGAATGGTGAGAAACTGTTGAATATACACTCCACTTTTCTGTTGAATATACACTCCATGCATTTTCCCTGATGCCTGATCGAGCCATTTTAACTGGAAGTGTAATAAATAAAATGGTGTGTTCTGATTTTGCACAACACTGTATGTTAACTAATGAATATTAAATATGTGTCAAAAGTACCTACCCAGTTCTGAATGCCATCTGATATACTTATCTCTCTCTTCAACAACTTTACTGCAACTGGTCTGTAACTGGTCTCTCTCTATAGTCAGGTTGGTGTTACTGGTCTGTAACTGGTCTCTCTCTGTATTCAGGTTGTTGAACTTGATCCACAGCACTGTGATGACAGACAGTAACAGAACACACAGCACCCCCAGATGCACCACAGCCAGTCTGTAGCATCTCCCAGCTGAGTTCCCTCCTAGGCAGGAGGAAATACAAAGAGGTATTTGCTGTAGTCTCATTTTCATTGACATTTCAGGCTTAGATAGCCTGAATTTTCCACCCTGTCTCTTTCTCTTATTTTTCTCTTGTGAGCGTTTAACAACAATGAGCAACACAGAATTCAGTACTTCCTAATAGTTTTTTAGATGTTAATCCTGGACTTCATTGCAGACTGAGTTGATATATTGGCTACTTTTTTAATCTGCAAGATTTTTTTCACATAGATTTCCTAAATAAGTTTTGCATTTCTGATCCTACCTGCATTTTGTGTTTTTAAGTTCTCCTTTGTGATCTTGGTGTCCTCCGTCTCTGTGTTGAGGCCACGACCTCCAACAGCATCTGCACTCTCGTAGATATCCACCACCACTTCCACTAGCTCTCCTCTGTTCGACTCATCAGTGTTCATCACACCAACAGAAGTAGCTTTAGACATCTTATATATACGAACACTGAACTAGTGAATTAATGTTCATCTTCTTGTGGCTACCACACCACACTGACTGTGTGGAGCATAATGACAGGGGATACCTATTGCGAAGTTCTCAATTAAGGAAGTCTGTATTGTGCAGTTGTCAAAAAAGGTAGTTCACTAACTGAACTAAACTGTTGTGGTTAAACTCTAAGTGCAAGCCATGTTGCTCCTTTTTTCATATTTTGGCAAATATAAATATGGATTCATTCTGTTGTATTAAGAATCAGAAGCTGCATATCACATAATTTACCTTTAAAAGAAATACACTTAAGCATAGTTTAAGGGAAGCAAATGTGTGCTGAAAAAGAGGGGACCAAGAACTGATCCTTGGGTGACCCCTTGTTTGGTGGAGGCTAAATGTATATTTACTAGGGGTGTAACGGTACAGAAAGGTCACGGTTCGGTTCACACTATAGTTCTGACATCACGGTTCAGTACGGTTCA